>JAJQKJ010001373.1:0-71696 GCA_029574335.1 Rana kukunoris
CACGCCCGTACCAGAGATTCGAGTTCTTGGCATTCATTTCGGCCCGGGGTGATTATCCCAAGCTAAACTGGGAGCGCAGGCTGGTGAGTGCCACTCGGAAGGTGAAGGGCCTGGAAAGGTTGGAAACTTTCCCTGAGGGAAAGGGTAAGCTTGGTCAAGACGTACTTATTTGCCTGAGTTTCTCTTTGTAAGCTATGTGTGTCTTTTGCCAGCATCTCTCTATGCTCGGGTCTATGGTCTGTTCTTCTGCTGTTGGGTGGGAAGCAGACTGAACCTGATCAAGAGGGAGGTCACATACCGCCAGCGACGGCAAGGTGGGTTGGACATGGTCAACCCGGTGGTGTTCTTTGTCACCATCTTTGTTAAATACAATTTGCAGTCCATATTTGTGGACGAGCCTTCCTGGTGGGTTGTTCATGCAAGGACTGGCTCTTGCTGTTCTTGAGGCAGTGGGGGAGGGGGGGAGGCCCGGCGATCTGAGGAGATCGCATGGGTATCTCCCTTCCTATGTCCCCCTGGCATTAAAGGTACTGAGGCAGTGGCGGATAACTGCCCTGGAGGTGGGCTCTTTGGGTCGGCGGGAGCTGTACTTGAGGGTCATGGCCTCGGACATTTTGAAGCCCCTGTCTTTGAGGGACTGCCCTGAGAGGGTCCTCACGGAGGGGCTAGCCCTCTTGAATTCTTCTAGAATTCCAAGTAAGTTTTGGGATCTCGCATGGAGGTCGTTCCATGGACGACTCTATGTCCGTGCGAATCTCAAATACAGGAACCTGGGGGACAGGGACTGCCCCCGTCAGGAATGTGGTGGGACATTGGAGACCATGGACCATTTTCTGGTCCAATGTCCCTTCAACATGGAGGTTCTTACGAAGGTAGGGGGTGCCATTGGCTACCCCCGCCTTCCGGCCCTGACCTATGCTGAGCGAGTGTATGGTGATTTCGGGGTCCGCAGGGGATTTGAGTTATCGTCACTTTATTTAGTCAGCCTAGTTGTGCTTTATTACACTTGGCACGCTCGGTGTTTGGTGTCCACTAGGGACAAAATCCTGCCTGTGCATGAGGTGGTGGGCGGTATCTTTCGGAGTTGGTGAAGGTGCGGGATCTGGAAAGGAGCAGGGTCGGGCCTGAGAGGTGTGCCCATTTATGGAGGGGGTTCCTCTTCCAGCCCCCTTAGGTCACGGCTCTGCCCCTCTCCATGGGTAGGGGCATCTATCCTTTTTCACCCCCTTAGATTTTGTTTATGGTATTTTTTTGAAATAAGGCTACAGACATGTCTGACTATCATGTTCTTGCTCATACGTGGGTTGTAGGTATTTGTTGTTGTGATGGTGGGGTGTGTTGTGGGTTGGCGATGATCTGGACAGTAGTGGTTTCTATGGACTTTAATATCTCCCTACTGTACCAGTGAGCCGTTTTAAGTGGTTTTTTTTTTTTTTTTGGCAATGATCTGGGCAAGCTTTTCCTGATGGACTATAAAGACTTTCTCTTGTACCAGTGAGCCTGTTGTAAATACCTGTTCTGGTGCTATTTTTTTTTTTCTTTATAGTTATTTCTTGGTGGGTGGAGGTCGGTGATTTGATGGTTTGTGTTTTTGTTGTTTGTTTTTGTGTTATTTGGTTTATTTCGTTATTTTGTTTATTTTATATATTTGTTAACCTTTTGGTCGTAGTTTTATAAATAAAAAATTACCCCTCCTCGGTCTTCGCCTTCCGCCGGGGGGGTACACCTACCCCCCCCCGGTCTTCGCCGCCGCCTTCCGCCGGGGAGAGAGACACCCACCGATGCTCTCCGCCATGTTCGGCCAGGCCCCCTACCCCAAATCAAGCTCTTTTACATCCGGGGGGGGCCGGCGGAAATGGCGGAGAACAACGGGGGCGTCGCCACTCCTCGGTCTTCTAGCCGTCTTCTGCGGGGGGGGGAAACACCCACCCATGCTCTCCGCCATGCTCGACTGTGCCCCCACCCCAAAATGAAGCTCTTTTACATCCGGGGGGGGCCGGCCGAAAACAGCGGAGAACAACGGGGGTGTCGCCCCACCTCGGGCTCCTCCGCTTCTGCCTGGCTCCTCCCAGGGCTTCTTTCGCCGTCTTCCGCCGGAGGGCGCCACTCTCCGGGCTTCTCGACGTTGTCTTCCGCCGCGGGGGCCAGGCCTTCTTCTTTGCCGCCCCCCCTCGATTTTTTCGGCCTGGACGGGGGTCGTACATCCCATCCAGGACTTGGACGTGGCGGGCTTCTCGTCGCCGTCTTCTGCCGCTGCCCCCTTCACCACGAAGCTCCGTGCTTGTTTGATGAGGGCAGCGGGCTTCCGTCGTCTTCTCCGGGGCGAGGGTCGTACATCCCACCCCGGATTTCGTCGCCGTCTTCTGCCGCTGCCCCCTTCACCACGAAGCTCCGTGCTTGTTTGATGAGGGCAGCGGGCTTCCGTCGCAGTCTTCCGCCGCGGGGTGACACTCGCGGGCTTCTTCTTCCATTCGATGTTGACACGGCGAGGTCCGGCGCTGAAATGCCTTCTGAGCGGCGGGCAAGGACTTATATTGGCATTGGGCGTGGGCGTGGTTATGCCAACATGTGACCTTAACCCATGTGACAGTGATGTGACGTGACATCACTGTCACATGGGTTAAGGTCACATGTTGGCATAACCACGCCCACGCCCAATGCCAATATAAGTCCTTGCCCGCCGCTCAGAAGGCATTTCAGCGCCGGACCTCGCCGTGTCAACATCGAATGGAAGAAGAAGCCCGCGAGTGTCACCCCGCGGCGGAAGACTGCGACGGAAGCCCGCTGCCCTCATCAAACAAGCACGGAGCTTCGTGGTGAAGGGGGCAGCGGCAGAAGACGGCGACGAAATCCGGGGTGGGATGTACGACCCTCGCCCCGGAGAAGACGACGGAAGCCCGCTGCCCTCATCAAACAAGCACGGAGCTTCGTGGTGAAGGGGGCAGCGGCAGAAGACGGCGACGAGAAGCCCGCCACGTCCAAGTCCTGGATGGGATGTACGACCCCCGTCCAGGCCGAAAAAATCGAGGGGGGCGGCAAAGAAGAAGGCCTGGCCCCCGCGGCGGAAGACAACGTCGAGAAGCCCGGAGAGTGGCGCCCTCGGCGGAAGACGGCAAAAGAAGCCCTGGCCCCTAGTAGGAGCCAGGCAGAAACCGGCGACGAAATCCGGGGTGGGATGTACGACCCTCGCCCGGAGAAGACGACGGAAGCCCGCTGCCCTCATCAAACAAGCACGGAGCTTCGTGGTGAAGGGGGCAGCGGCAGAAGACAGCGACGAGAAGCCCGCCACGTCCAAGTCCTGGATGGGATGTACGACCCCCGTCCAGGCAGAAGAATTTGAAGGGGGCGGCGGAAGACCCTCAAAAGTGAAAACGTTCACCAGGTGAATGGGTAGGGGTACGATGTACCCCATACTCATTCACATAGGGTGGGGGCCCGAAATCTGGGGGCCACCTTATTAAACGGGGCTCCCAGATTCTGATTGGCTCCCGCCCGCATACCCCGACAACCAATGGCTAGGGTTGTCGGGAAGAGGCTCTTGTCCCGATCGACATGGGGACAAGAGTGCTTTGGGGTGGGGGGGCAGCGCCCCCCTCCCCCAAAGCACACACTCCCCCATGTCGAGGGCATGTGGTCTGGTACGGCTCAGGAGGGGGGGGGCCGCTCGCTCGTCCCCACCCCCATTCCTGTCCGGCCAGACTGCATGCCTGGGATGAGGGCTTGGTACGGATCTGGGGGGGAACCCCACGCCGATTTTGGCGTGGGTTAACCCCTCACGTTCCGGACCAAGCCGGAGAGCCTATTGTACCCCTGGGGGGGAAGCCGCGCCGGTTTCACATTTGAAATTTGGCGCGGAGTTCCCCTTCAGTGTCAGCGCAGCCCGAGAACAGCTCGGAGCTTGCCGTGCGCCGCTCCAGGCAGTGCAAACACTGCTACGCCGCCTGGTATTTACCAAGGATTTCCCAGCGTACTGAAGAGGCGCGCGGTAAGCTCCGATTGTTCCCTCTGCGCATGCCCAGTATGCAAGTGAACCTTCCGAGGTTCTAGCGTACTTTGCAAGGGCACGGGGATCGGGTCCCAAAAGTCACTTTCCCTTTCAAATCGGCCCGCCACACAAGTTTTAAACACATGTCACTACACTTCCCCTGCATCACCCCCCTCCCTCCCCTCATAAACTCCCGCCCGAATCCCCGATGTTTACATTACTAAATGCCGCACGCCAGCTCTGTACTGGCGTGCTGTGCGCCCTCTTCTGGGCGCATTAGGCACTTTAGTAAATGAGGAAACACGCTGCACTGGCAGCGTGTTTCTTTGGTAAATGTCAAAAACAGGTTTACTCCTGCTTGTGCACCATGAGTCTTGGCGCACAGGCTTGGTAAATCAGCCCAATTGTCTGCATACCACAGGAACCTTAAGTAGTCTCTGTGATCTTCTCGAACGAAGAAACAGTAGAACATCTGTTGTACGTCTGCTGTTACTGCTACGAGTTCTTTTCTGAACCTGATGAGTACTCCAAGGAGTGTATTATTCAGGTCAGGTCCGCTGAGAAGGACATCATTTAGTGAGATGCCTTCGTGCTTCGCACTAGAGTCAAATACTACACGTATCTGACCTGGTTTCTGAGGATGATACACCCCAAATATTGGTAAGTACCAGTGTTCTTGGTTTTCTTGTAGTGGTGGCGCCTCTTCTGCCTGCTCGTTGTCAAAAATCTTTTGCATAAAGGCTTGGAAGTGTTTCTTCATATTTGGCTTTCTTTGTAGAGTGCGCTGCAACAAACTGAAGCGTTTCTCTGCTTGTACCCTGTTGTTAGGAAGGCGATGGCGTGGTGACCGGAAGGGTAGAGGGGCTACCCAGCTGCCTGACTTGTCTCTGTAGACTTCTCTGTCCATGATCTCGAGGAAGAAGGTATCTTCTACCGAGGGTGCTGGCTTGTCGTCGTCTCTTGTTCTTTCAAACACCTTACAACCCAGTTCATCTGTATTTCCAGTTGAGGCTAAGTCTTCCATGCACCTCTGGATACTCCGATGATGTGTTGGATTATCTAATTTCTCTTTAATGTGTAAACTGTTGGTACATGGGCAAAGACACGAGGTACGACCATTCTGCAACAGGTGTGTTCTGTAGACATTTACTTTTGCTGGCTTGTGCAGTCCGTCTAGACATACTTCTCCAACGATGACCCATCCGAGATCAAGGCGTTGTGCAAATGGTGCATTGTGTGGCCCATTGTACTGTTCTCTGACTTTGTGCACTCTGAGGATATCTCTCCCGAGTAGAAGGGTGATTGCAGCATCTGGATCTAGTGCTGGTATCTGGTCTGCTATTTGCACCAGATGAGGGTGATGACGAGCAACTTCAGGTGTGGGAATCTCTGACCTGTCGTCTGGTATCTCATCACATTCTATGAGGGTAGGAAGAGTCACCTTTGTCTTTCCATCTAATGACTCGATGATGTAGTTGTTTGCTCTTCTTCCTATTGTCTCTACAACTCCAGAGCAAGTCTTCAAGGTGTATGGGGTTGGAGTTCCTTTGTCACCGAAGAGGTCAAAGAATTCTGTTTTTGCCAGCGATCTGTTACTCTGTTCATCCAAGACTGTGTACATCTTGATTGCCTTTTCTCTGAAACCTGCTGGATACACCTTGACTAAGCATATCTTGGAGCATGATCTTGAGCGGCCCTGTTCTGTACAGATCTCAGTGCACTTTGAGGTTACTGCTGGCGTTGAACTTTCGCCTTGCTCCCCACCATGATCTTCTTGAGTTACCAGAGCTTCTTGTTTCCATGGTGGTGGTCCCGGGTGCAGTGTTGACAAGTGTTTGTCACTGTTACACTCTGTGCATCGTATTGTTTTTGTACAGTCTTTTGCAATATGCTGAATTGAAGCGCAGCATCTGAAACAAATGCGATTGTCTTTAAGATAAGCTTTGCGCTCTTCTAATGTCTTACTTCTGAAATTGCGACATTTTCTTATTGGATGAGGCTTGTTGTGGATAGGACATATTTTGTCTGGCTCTTCAACTTTCTTACTTGTGTTGTCTTCCTGATTGGCTGCAGATTCAGGTGGAACTTCTGTCTTCCTTACAGAAACTGTTGGTCTGCGTTCTTTGTAAAGCCCTGGAGGTTTCTGCTCTACCTTTGGGAAGCTCGCTGTTCTCTTGTTCAGGAAAGCAAAGCTTGGGTCATTGCGTATTTCAGCTTGGTCTTCTATGAATTCAGCGAAGAAGGCGAACGGTGGAAATGCAACTCGATGATCTTTCTTGTATCTTGAAGCTTGAGCTACCCATCTTTCTTGCAAGTTGTAAGGAAGTTTCTCGATTATGGGCTCAACTCCACGTGCTGTATCCAGATATGAGAGACCTGGCAGATATCCACTAGACTTAGCGACTTCTATTTCTAAGAGTAGGTCTCCCAAACCTCTCAGCTTTTGGTAATCCTTGTTTGTTATTCTTGGATAGTTTTCTATCCTTTTCAGAAGAGCATCTTCAATCACTTCAGGTGATCCATAGCATTGTTCTAACCTCCGCCACACCATTGCAAGTCCTGCAGTTGGGTCATGAACATGTACTGATCTGATTCTTTGGGCTTGTTCAGTGGACTCTGGTCCTAGCCATTTGACGAGCTGGTCAAGCCTTCCTTTATCTGTCAGCGTTAAGTCTTGGGTACCGCTCAGGAAAGATGACTTCCAGGCCCAGTAGTTTTCCGGACGGTCATCGAATTTCATGAGACCAGCGCTCACTATCTCACGGGTCATCAGATGATTTACCACTTCTATAGCACTTGTTGCATCTGGCGAATACTTCTTGGGTGTACACTCAGGGTATGGATGAGGTTGGTAAGGCTGATAAGGCGCTTGACAGAATACACTTTGTTTAGTTGGTGGTTCTCGTCTGTTGTAAGTCTTTCTGTTATAGTCCGGACTTGTATTTGCTTGAGGAGAGAGTATGCAAGCATCCGTTTGTCCTCTTGGAGGGTTGGCAGATTGGTCTCTGCGCATGCGACCATTTGACTTCCTACACTGAGGTTCTGATCCAGTCTTGCAATGTTGCGTAATATTGAAGTTGTCTATTGCTGGTGGAATCGATGAAGACCTAGGTGCATCATTGGGCTGCTGGTCAGTGTACATGGTTGCTTGTGACTGTACGTACTCACGGGTGCGTTGGATTGCGCTGTGGGATGACATCTGGTTTTCTATGCCATTGAATTGAGCTTCAGCAGCTCTTCCGAAAACTTCTGCTTCGGCTAAGGCTGCTGCAGCGTTTTTCTGCTGTTTGAGTAAGTGTAAAGATGCTTCCACTTCTGCTTTTCTTGTGAGTGTTTCAGATTCACGTCTTGCTAATTCTCTCATCAATTCAGCTTCCTGCTCTGCATAAGAAGCCATGGCACAAGCTGCCTCTGCTTTTGCTCTTGCCTTAGTCGCTTTGTCGCTAACCGATGACAGACTTGTGATGCTTGAATGTCTAGAACTAGTACGTTTAAATCTTGCTGAATTGGCGCTAGCTGAAGTAAGATTTGTTTGACTGGACGCTCTAGACAGTGTTGCGCATCTAGACTTGGTTCTTGGCAAGCAGTGTGTGTCTTCCTCCTTATAGTAGCATTGAGGGTTAACAGTCAGAGAGTTAGTCTCTGTGTTCTCCATCTTGTTTTAGCTGGCAGCGTGGATAATGACACAGGCAATATCAGTGTTATAGTGAGTGAGAGAAATTAGTTTCACTTTCATTTGCATGTGGCTGAAAGGATTTGTCCTTTTATTGTTGAGGACGATTCAAAGCTGTTTAGTTGCTTCTGACAACGTTTTAAAGCCTTTTTACTGTAATGTCCCAGCTGTGTGTGTGATGCTGTTTAGAGACACAGCTTAACATCAAGTATAACCGAATCCCAATGAAAGATGCGCTTGTTAATGAACTGATGCAGTCTTTACTGAGATATCATTCACAGGAATGTGTACAATAGCATGTGAAAATGTGTGATATGATTTGATTTGGTAAAACTGTAAAACAAACATAAAAAGACAAATGTAAGCATGGCTATTCAAGCAACATACATTCTACATAGCTAATACAAAGGATTGGGCCTAACATGTGCTTGCTTGCTACAGACTGAAACACACATTATACTAGCTGTGCCTAGCATCCCTCTATATAAGCTGAACTAACAAACCCCTTTACTTACAGGCTTTGGTGTTCATCAGCTTTGCAACCTGTAATAGCTTCTAAGAAGTCCTGAGGATGTGCTCACTTCTGTAGCTGGAGCTGAAAAGAAAGGATATGTGCATGCTCTATAGGAGTACAGGGAAAACCCGCCTCTAGGCTTCAAGAACATGGAGGGTCTTAAAGGAACAGACACTGCCGAGTGCCATGCATATAATATATACTGTGAAGGCAGCACATTATTTGTTTATGAAATTGCAATACCAACAAACGGCTTTTATAATTGCTAATGTTTATTTCCCAAATCAGGAGCAGCTTCACTTCATCTAGTCTGTGACATCCTGCCAGAAAGCCTTTGGGACTCACAATCTAATTATGGGAGCTGACTTCAATGTTCCCCTCATCCTGAGACTGGATTCCTCCACTGGAAAGTCGCACATCACTCACTCTACTCTATCCAAAATTCGCTCCACCCTAGCAGACCTCTTCCTGGTTGATGCATGGAGATTATTACATACTAATGAGAGAGACTACACATACTACTCACCGGCACACAAATCCTATAGTAGGATAGACTACATTTTACTCTCACAAACACTCTAAGGCCTCGTACACACGATCGGACATATCCGATGAAAACGGTCCGCGGACCATTTCCATCGGATATGTCCGATCGGGAGTTTGATCCGATGGCGTGTACACACCATCGGATCAAATTCCCCGCCGCCGGACGGCGCGGTGACGCGGCGGTGACGTTGACGCCGCCACGTCACCGTCACGTCACCGCACCAGGAAGTTAAACACTTCCGCGCATGCGCCAAATCCATTCGGCGGCGGCGCGGCGGCGGTGGGGGACGACATGTCTGCTGGTAAGTGTACTAACCAGCAGACATGTCGGGCGGACAGATTCCACCGGATGGATTTCAAAGCATGCTTTGAAATCTGTCGGGTGGAGAAATCTGTCCGCTAGCCCATACACACGAGCGGAGATGTCTGCTGAAACGGTCCATCGGACCGTTTTCAGTGGACATATCCCCTCGTGTGTACGAGGCCTCAGGCCGTGTACACACAATGGACCATTTCAGCAGACAAATTCGATCATGTGTACGGGCGGACAGACAGGTTTTTCCAGCAGACAAATTTTAAAGCATGCTTTAAAATCTGTCTGCTGGGAACCCGTCCGTCCGACATGTCTGCTGGTTAGTACACTAACCAGCGGACATATCTGCCCGCGCATGCGTCGAATGGATCTGACGCATGCGTGGAAGTTTTTTACTTCCCGGTGCGGTCACGTGGCGGCGTCAACGTCACCGCCACGTCACCGCGCTGTCTGCCGGCGGGGATTTTGGTTTGATCGTGTGTACAATCCAATATATCCCAGCAGACAAATCCGATCAAATCGGTCTGTCAGACCGATTTGATAGGATTTATTTAGTCGTGTGTACGCGGCCTTAGACTCTGATCCCACTAGCAGGATTGGCATTAAACTGTGGTCGGACCATGCTCCAATGAACGTAAATCCAACACTCCACTTTTTAGGTGCCAAAGCCTTATTTTGATGGACAAGAGACCACCTTGTCAGCTTTTTAAAGTACATATTATGAAATTAAAGCAATGGAAAGCACATCTGTTAACATTGCAACAAATTTTTTAAATGAGCTTTCATGTGTTACCTGCACAGCAGCTTTAAATAGTTAGTAAAATCTGGTTCCCGTTATTAGATATCTGGGACAAAACTGCATTTTGAACAAGCCAGAAGACAAATACATTGTCTTACTTGATCTTATTAACATTTCTTAACAGTTTTTCTTTGATAGTGTTCTTCCAGTAATAGCTATGCCTTTTCTCTTTCCAAACACATTTTTTTTATTAGTTTGATATTTTCATATATTTAATTTATGTTGAATTTGGAATAGTCTGATTAGAAAGTGATAAAATCATTACATTTTTAAACATGTGAGGTTGATTTACTAAAACCTTAAACCTTAGGCCAGTGGTTCTCAACCTGGGGGTCGGGACCCCTCTCGGGGGTCGAATTACGATTTGCCAGGCGTCACCGAATAATGGCCTGTTCCTGAAGCCTGCACCGCTCTCCCAGTCTTTCATGTCTGCCCAGCAGAGCTGTCCCTGAAGCCCGTGGCCACCCACTCAGCCTCTTCGCAGTTGCCCATTCAGTTCACGGCATGGCTAGAGGTCAGCTGACTGGTGAAAAATGTGAAGTAGGAGGGGCTGAAGGAGACCCTATTTCCTGATTTCAGCATAGGTGTCACTGCTGCGAGACACCACAAAATGGGAGTAACACTACCTGCAAATATAGTTGTCATTTAAAAGTTCCTACTACAGTTCTCAGATCAGCAGATGACTTTGATCAGGAGAACCTAAGTTGGCTGATCAGAACTCCCCCCAGCACTGCCACTGATCCCAACTTCCCGCCAGCACTACCACTCATGCCAGTGGGAATAAAAATAGAGAATATTATTATTATTATAATTGTTGTTTTTATTAGTGTAATTATAACAACACTATCAACAGGTGGTATAGCAAATGAACACTACAGTCTGAAGGTGTTCCTCTACATGCTGAAGGTTTTTCTTATTGTCAATGAACCCTCTAGCTGGTATGTGATCACTATGTCAGAGCTGACATAGTGGTCACTGGAACAGGCAACAGGCAACACTCTAACTGGTTCCCAGTCATCAATGGAGCCTTGAGTGATTGAGCGCATGTAGCCTTGCAAAGAGTCAGCTGCTTGCTCTAAAAGAAGAGGACATTTAGTAACATACAATAACACGGAGCATTGTCCTGAAGAATATTAATAAACAGATTATGGGCATGAAGGGGTTAGCCTATTAACATCTTGCTGTGGCAGGGCAACAGCTGCAGGCTCATTTATATATATATATATGTGGTTCCTCCTCTTCTGGTTAGGAGTGCGCAGCATGCCCATTCTGTAACCACTGTGTTACCGTTACCGGTAACTGAGCTACTCTGATGACAGGATGTAAAAAAAAAAAAAAAAGTTAAAAATAAAAAATATTTACAAAAAATTGAATTAAACATTATTTATGTATTTAATTATTTTTTATATATTGTCACCAGCCAGTATCCTTATTAGCAGCACCACACCAGTCATATGATGATGCTGTACTTCACTGCTGGCAGTATCTAAAAAAATAAATAAAATACATTTCTTCATTTTCCAATAAATTGTGACAAAAGATTATAACTTAAAAAACTCACAATGCCTCTTAGTAAATGCATTGAGCAGTCTACTTTCCAAAAAGGGGTACGTTTGGGAGTATTTATACTGTCCTGGTATTTTGGGGCTTCAAGAAAAGAGATGTCACATATATTTTTAAATATATACTGTATACCATAGATTGTAGACCCTATAACTTTCACACAATCCAATTAATATAAACTTATTGGGATTTTATTTACCAAAGACATGTAGCAGAAGACATTTTGGACTAAATTTAAATAGAAATTAAATTTTATTGGGCATATTTTATAACAGAAAGTACAAAATATATATTTTTTTGCCCACATTTTTGGTCTTTTTTATTTATATAATAAAAATTTAAAAACCCAGGGGTGGTCAAATACCACTAAATAAATCTCTACTTGGGGCGTGGCCAAGATGACGATCTAGAAGGACGCAGGATTCAGAGCTCTGCTGGCTGATTGTTATTTATCCTTGCTCCTGCTTGTTTATTGGTCTCTGGATGCCTGCTAAGACCAGGCACAGGTGGAAGAGGCTGCATTTTCCGCCGATTGTGGACGTTGTACCACCCAGAGCGGATCCACTCGTGGCGTCCCCCGCTACAGGTGCCCGCAACATGGCGTCGCAGATGGAGGAACGGCCAGCTGACATGCAGCTTGGCTTCCAGGAGGTGATGGCGGCAATAGCTGCCTGCCAGGCCACCTTGATGGGCAAGATTGAGGCTGTGCAACTGGATGTCGGTCTTGTTCGCCGGGACCTAGAAAAACTCTGTTTGCGGATGTCGGAGGTGGAGCGGCGGACTGGTCAGGTGGAGGACACGGTGCAGGAGCATTCTGCATCCATTCGCACACTCCAGGCGAGGGTTCGGGCCCTGGAGTACAAGGTGGACGACACCGAGAATCGGAACAGAAGGAACAACCTTCGGATTGTCGGTCTGCCAGAGTGCGTGGAGGGGAAAAACCCTACGGTCTTTGTGGAGGATCTGCTAAAGGAGTTGTTGCCGTCTGCCCAGTTCTCACCTGGTACCCGTCCACGTACTTTTATTTTCAGACTGCTCAACTTCAGGGATCGGGACGAGGCTCTCTGAGCAGCCCGTAAGGCGGGAGAGCTAAGATTTCAAAATGCCACCCTGCTCTTTTTTCCCGACTATTCTATGGAGACCCAGAAAGCCTGCAGGTCATTCGATCAGGTCAAAGTGGGGTTGAGAGCAAGGAATATCAAGCATAGTATCCTGTTTCCCGCCAAGCTGAGGGTCCAAGATGGAGAGACAGTCAGATTATTCACCATCCCCCGTGATGCCGCTGCATGGATGGAGTCGTTGCCCGCCCTATACGCTGATGGCTGGAGGTTTTTCTACACCTGGATCTTTTTTTTTCCTTTTTTTTTCTTTTCCATCTACCACTTCTGTTGTGACTGGGCGATCGTTGACCGTGAGGTCCCTGAGTGTGATCAGCAGCCCTACTCACCTGCAGCATTCCCTGCTATCCTGTTTGTTGTCCCATGACCCTCCTTCCCGCCCAATGTGCTGGGGTCTGCGGTGTGGATACTTTAACGCTGTTCCCATGTCCTGCTGGGGGACCACGGCTGGCTGAGGTACTTGTGGTGCTTCCCCCCCACTGGATTGCTGGGTCTCCTGGATCTCTCGTCTCAAATTTTGGATATCCTGACTGCCTGGGGGGGGGTGGGTGGTGGTGAGAGGCATGGCGGGTGACTTCTCCTTGTCATGTGAACCTTTGGAGTGCATCTCCCCCCTCTGTGCACGAACGGTCTTGCCTGCCTATATTCCTGCGGGACCCCCTATTCTCACTGTCGAGCTATCGCTGGTCGTGGGTCCCCCCGGGGGTCACAGACTCTCTCCCGGGGGCTTGAAGCTGTGGGGCGGGTGTTGGGGGATGCATTGCTGTGTTAGGGTGGTGGACAGGCTGTCTCCTCTGGGCTGGAGTTCTGGCTACAGGGGCTGTATTCTGGTGGTCTAGGGACTATGGGATCCGGCTGGTCCTTGTTTCTGCAGGGTGTCGACCGCCCACAACAACTTTACTTCTCTGTTTTACAACTCCACATTGAGTAGTTGTTCCTCTGCTCTATACGGAACTGTAACTAAGTTTGTGCCCCTGAGAACAAAGTTCAATAATGGAGACTGTGTATACGTTTACTTGCCAGCATCTCTGTGGATCTGCTGGGAGATACTTTTCACTCTACGAGCTCGCTCTCTTTCAACTGTTGTTCATATTGGGGTTCGGGGATATGATGCATCACCATGTTTTGTTGGGGGTGCGGATGGGAGGGGAAGTTTTCTGCCATTGCAGATTTTGGGGGAATGTTATGTTGTTTTCTTCCATCAGGAGTTTGTTTTCAGCAATTGTCATTATGCCATCAGGAGTTGTTCTACAGCATACTGTGCTGTTTGTGCCTAATCACAGGATACTTACCTGTTTGTAAGGGAAATCAGGATTTGCTTACTGTCTAAGGGGAAATGTGTTTACTTTGGGGATATGGACTGGGGATCTGGACTGGGTGGGGGGATGATCTGTGGTCCTTGCTCAAATTCTACCACGTGTGATCCATGGCGAATGTCTCGGTAATTTCATGGAATGTCAGGGGCCTGAACTCCGCTACAAAACAGTCGTTAGTTTTTAAATACCTGCAGAGATACAGTCCCCATACATGTGTTCTTCAGGAGATGCAGCTGGTGGGTAACCGGATTCTAGGTCTCCGGAAGGCATGGGTGGGGGCCCATTATCACGCTACCTATTCTGCATATGCTAGGGGGGTGAGCTTATTGGTCCACAGGTCCCTCCCGCTCCAGGTGTTGGCTGTTCGCACAGACCCTGGTGGCAGGTTTATAATTATGCATGCCTTGCTTCACGCTACAGAATTGGTTTTGGTGGGGTCTCTACCTCCCCCCTCCTGCAAATGTACAAATACTGTATGACATTATGAAGATTGTGTTGGGCTTTAATACTCAGGCAGTTTTTATTTTTGGGGATTTTAATATGGTGTCCTCCCAGGACCTGGATAGACTACACGCTACCGCCCGCCCCTCCTCGGGTCTGCCACAATGGGCCAACACATTTGCCCTCACGGACGTGTGGCGCCACTTTCATCCTACGGACAGGGAGTACACCTGTCACTCCTCCTCTCACTGTGCTCTGTCCCGCATAGATTTGGCGTTTGCCTCTTCTGGGGCGTTGCGGTGGATAAGGTAGGTTGAGCACCTACCCCGTGGTATTTCTGATCACGCCCCTCTCCAACTTTCCATTTCCCTGGGTGGGCTCCCGGGTCTGGGGTTTTGGCGTCTGTCTAGGTTCTGGGCCCTAGATGAGAGGTTGCAGGAACCTATGGTTGAGGCTATTTGTAATTATTGGATGTTGAATGGCGATTCTGCTAGTGCTGCTGGTCAGTGGGACGCTTTTAAGTCATGTATGAGGGGGTAATATATCTCTCGTAACGCTGCGCTGCAGAGGGAGGCCTCTAGAACTCTGGGGGCATTGGAGGAGGAGGCTAGTCAATGTGAGAGGAGGTTTGTTCTATCGCCTGACGAGGCTGCACACCGGGCCTGGCAGGGGGCTTTGCGTGATCTCTCCCTACACAATGTGGAACAAACTAAGAAGTCCATGCTGTACCCTCGGCAAAGGATTTTCGAACATGGTAATAAAAATGGCAGGCTGTTGGCATGGCTGGCGAGGTCCCGGGGGCCCTCCACGCACATTTCTGGTGTCCGGGATACTCGGGGGGTTACTGGTGTTTTCCCCTGAGGACATCAACACCAGATTCCTTGAGTTTTTTCAGGGGGTCTATTCTTCCAGGGGTTGTTGTTTGGCCTCGGAGTTGCAGGAATACTTGGATGCCGTTCCCTTTCCCTCCTTGTCTGAAGAACATAGGGCGCAATTAGATGGGGATATTACTCTGGAGGAGGTCCAGGCTGCGATTGGGGGTCTGCAGAGTGGTAAGACCCCAGGCGCAGACGGCCTTCCCACTGAATTTTATTCACAGCATGCTGACATCCTTACCCCTAGGCTCAAGGCTCTTTTCTCTGGACTTACGGAGGCCAGAGCCCTGCCCGAGTCTATGGAGGAGGCTGTCATAGTTCTAATACCCAAGCCTGGTAAAGATCTCCAGGATTGTGCGTCATATAGGCCCATCTCGCTGCTCAACGTGGATGGCAAAATCTTGGCAAAAATTCAGGCTACCCGCTTATCCACAGTGATATCCACGTTGATTTATGTAGATCAAATTGGATTCATGACGGGCAAAGGTACGGACATTAATTATAGGCGGCTCTTTTTGAACCTTGCGATCCGGCATGAGAATGTGGGAACCCGAGTCATTGCCTCTCTCGATGCCGAGAATGCATTTGACTCGGTGGAATGGGAGTACCTTTGGGGGGTACTGCATCGCTTTGCTTTTGGCCCTGGTTTCCTCCGGTGGATTCGGTTGTTGTATCGGGCGCCGAGGGCCAGGGTTCGTACCAATGACAGGGTTTCCGAATCCTTCCCCCTTTACAGGGGCACACGTCAGGGGTGCCCTCTGTCCCCTGGCCTGTTTGTTTTGGCATTGGAAACCCTGGAGATTCTGGTCCAGGAGTCTCTGGTGGTTCGCGGCATGCGGGTTGGTGGACTGGAGGAGAGGATATCCCTCTATGCCGACGATACCCTACTATATTTGAAGGACACAGGCCCGTCCCTGTCTGCTGCCCTAGAGTTGTTTAATAGGTTTGGCTCTCTGTCCAGTATCTGTATTAACTAGTCAAAATCGGTTCTTTTCCCCCTAGACCCGCAAACGGTTGCTCTACTCCACTACAATGGGTCACTGAATTTAAGTACCTTGGGGTCAGGGTAGCTAGGTCCCCCTCCCAATACTATGCACTTAACATACTCCCCTTGCTCCAGCTCCTCAGGGAACGCTGTCAGTCTTGGTCTGGCCTTCCGTTGAACTTAATAGGTCGAATCAACATATTGAAGATGATTGTCCTACCTAAATTCACTAACATGTTTCGGAACTGCCCGGCCTGGATTCCGGCGGCCTTCTTTCAGGAGGTGGACAGGTGCATTCTCTCCTTCATCTGGAATGGGTCCGTCCCTAGATTGACCAAGTCTACACTACATCTCCCGACACGGCTTGGGGGTCTGGCGCTTCTGAATTTTAAGATTTATTGCTGGGCGGCTATGTTGGTCACAGTGTACTGATGGTTTGAGGCCAGGCGCTCTAATGCTGCAAACAAAAGAAAAAAGAAAGGTGCACCAGCCTAGTGTATTACCGCTAGACAATTTATTAAACAGTAAAAATATTAAAAACTACTCACAAAGGACATATCAGACAGTTTTGTCAACAAACAACAAGGTATAATCCCCTCGGACCGCACTCTACAATGGGGGGGCTTTGGAACTATGTTGCTGCTTGCTGACGCGTTTCGAGGCGTCTGGGGCCTCTTCATCAGAGCTCAGCAGTCAGCACCCTTCCACACACACCACTTAAATAGAACTATACAAGGACACACCCTCTGCAGACCGCAGGGACCCTCCCAGGGGCTGCCCCAGAAACTTTCAATGGGAAATGAGCAGTCCATCAGTGTTACACAAAAAACAGGAAATTAATTTGACACACTAGGGGAGGTGTATTGTAGATCCCCCGTGAAAATCTCAGTAAAGTTCTCAAATGATCTCTCCAGTATTACCTGCCACACAGACCTATACATAGATACATGGAAACAAAGAACCAGACAAAACCCAGAATACACAAGGAACCAAAGTAAAAAAGAGAGAGAGGGACGACTTGGAGGGACGGGGAGAGGGAGAGAAAAAAAAAAGTTTTCTGCCAGGACTTCCCCCATCCACGAAGGGCAGCAAGGCCTCTGTTATTACTTCTTTTTGACATTTATGTGATTCTCCATGAAGATTCTTGAAAAAGTATTGGACAAATACACCCGTGCGCAGGAGTTTGCTTGCTCTAATGCTGCAACCTGTGTGGAGGCGGCCTGGCTGGGCTCTCTACAGGACCTGCAGAACCTGGCTTATTGGGGTCCACGGGCCTATGTGGGCCTACCGGACCCAACTAGGGTGACCCTTAAGGTGTGGGTGGCGGCTCGGCGTAGGTTCGCTCGGGAGGGGTGTTGGGCTCCGGCGCAACCTTTGTAGGGGAATCCTAATCTACCCCATTTTCGGACCATACCTGACCCCCAGGTTTGCCGAGGTTTGGTATTACGATCTTAAAGGATATCATGCCTTCGGGTACCTTGCTGTCATTTCCGCAATTAACTCAGATTTATCAGCTACCTGGCTGGATGTTCTTCCGGTACGCTCAGCTTCGGCACACGGCTAGGGCTCAGTTCCCGGCCCCTCTAGAGCTCCGGTTTGACCCGGTGGGGGACCTCTTGTCGTGCGGTGCCCTGTCTAAGCACCTATCTGATCTTTATGGACTGCTGCTTCCCATTAATTTAAACAAAGAATAGTGCAGCGCTATATAAAAGTCCATCCAAAGATCCTCCTTGTGATAATCCAATAGTGGTAAAATTCACACACATGCAGGTGATGAATCGTGGATAGAAGAAAAACACCTCCACCAGTAGTAAAAATGGCCTCTCACCTCCCAGATCAGACCCTATAATGAGATCAGGGTCAATAGCGCTTTCCCATAAGAGATAAATCCAGGGGATGAAGTTGCCAGCTGACAAGCATGAAGCCAAAACAGATACACTCCGACCAGATGATGTTTCATTCATATAAAAAAAGGAGATAACATAGTGTACTCTGTATGCGCACAAGGTTTAATAAAACAAATGTATAAAACTCACATTTTCAAGGCACTGATCCAGTGCCAGGGTAAACAGCGATAAAACATGTGTTGCTTGTGTTGCAGTGGCTGCGGGTGCCGTCACGTCCTTCCCTCCGAACGTTGCGTCCCTAGGACAGGACTTCTTCAGCGAAATCACCTTCCAGAAGGCAAGTGGTTAAACTGTGGAACTATGGTTATCACCATAAACATTATAATTATCAGTAATTAATGATACCATCAGAATTGTCATCAAACATATCCTGCATCCATCAATCCTTGATTTTGTTTCCTTATTTTGAAAGTACATAGACAGCAATATATATCAGTACTTCACGTGTTCTTGGGTTATTTTTGTATAAGAATACTTTAACACTTCGGATTTAGGTATTGAGATGGGAAAATTTTCACAGTGGATTTTTCCTAACACTTCTGGAATTTTAATGACATTGTTCTCTAATGTTAAGGAATGTAAGCATCTATTAAAAGGCTACTGAAGTTTTATGTACTAGCTCGTGTTTCAAACATCACTGGTAATGGTAACAGTTGTTACATTTCATACCTGTTCACACTAGCTTACCAATTCCCACCCAGGCCAATTTCGACATTTCTCTCCTACATGTAAAAATCTTTATTTTTTTGCTCGAAAATTAATCAGAACCCCCAAACATTGCATTTTATTTTTAGCACAGACCCTAGAGAATAAATGGAAATTGCTGCAATGTGTTATGTCACACAGGGGAAATACACTTTAATTCATTATTTTGCAAAAAGAACAATATATATATATACATGTATATAAAAAAATTGTAAAATATTAAAGATTATGTTACTCAGAGTAAATAGATACCGAATATGTCAGGCTTTAAAATTGCGCATGCTTGTGGAATCTCGCCAATCCACGACACTTTGAAATTTTTTACAGGTTATCAGTTTAGAGTTACAGAGGAGGTCTAGTACTAGAATTATTGTTTTCACTCTGATGTTCATGGCAATACCTCACATGTGTAAACACCATTTACATATGCGGGCGAGACCTACGTATGCGTTTGCTTCTGCGTGCAAGCACAAGGGGATGGGGGCACTTTGAACATTTTGTTATTTTTATTTATTTCATTTTTTTTTACACTGTTCCCATTTTTTTTATCACTTTTAACAATCACAAGAAATGTAAACATCCCCTGTAATAAAAATAAGGCATGGCAGGCCCTTTGTATGGAAGATTTATGACCCCAGATATCTCCTCTGCCCTGGAAAGCATGAGATAAAAAAAATACATTGATCTTTGCATTCTAAGGGGAAAAATGGCAGTGTTTACATCTGCAAGAGCAGAAGTGATGTCATGAGTTTGCTTCCGGCCTCCCAAGATCATAGAGATGGCCAGGGACCATCCAATCCTCAGCCAGCTCTGTGGAAACCAGGCATCACCACCGGAACAGATCTATGGCTTCCTGATCGCATGGGAGTGCACAGAGAGGTACCAATGGATGGCGAAAAGGGAGAATGTCTCTTCCCACTACCTGTAAAAGCAATCCAGCAGCTAATAAGCTAAAAGGATTGTTTTTACATGGTAGGGAATCACTGGATAAAAAAAAAAAAGATATCTGAATGATGCCTGTTGCTGCATCATCTAGATATCTCCACTCAAAATCCACAACGTACTATGACGTCATGTGTGTGGCAAGTGGGTAAAAACTAGTTTACAGTTCTGTTTGAAATCATATAATATTGAATACAAATAATCAAGAAAATCAAAAATGTTGTTTCTGGTTGACACATATTTTTCAAGTAAATGATCTGCTACTTCTTAAAGCTTCAATAAACCTGCAAAATACAGCGGAGTTTCGCTCCAGGAAATGCACATGTAATTCACTTTTTTCATAATATAAACAATTGTTTTCCATAAATAATAAAGTCTGTTGTGATAAAAGTACATCATTTTGATTCACACCCCATAGATGTAAATGTTGGGACTAGTTGGATACAAATACTGGAATCCAGTATGTCTGACAGCACGAAGGTCCAGGAGTTGATGCCTGTACTGTATTTTCCTGCCAGTGCAGGTTTAAGCTGTGTTGTACAGTATATACTGGAAAATTACCAAAATGGCTTCTCCAAAAAATGGCAGGAATCCCAGGGACTGAAATTTGCAAATAACAAGACAACCTGATTTTGGACTTCTACAGACCAAATGTATACAGCAAATTCAACAATCATAAAATGGATAGAGCAATAAAGACCTTCAGAGCTCCACCTATTAGAAATTCTGCCTAATTCAGACAATGTTATCCGCAATTACTATGGCATGTTAAAAATATTGCCCAGTACCAAAATATCCACTTCAGGAGGACACCCATAACAGTATTTCTTTTAATCAGGTCTGCAAAAAACTGCCATAGTGCCGTGTAGTCACCAATACACATTTTGAAACAACCCACAATGTAGACAGCATCTCAGAACCCCTAAAGTAGCTAATTTTCCCACCCTATGTACTGTAGGTACTAAAGCGCGTAAAGATGTTAAACCTACCATAAAAAATGTGTCCAAACATTATGGACGCTCACACTAAAGCTGGCTGTAGACAGATTGAAATTCCACCAGTTTGGCAAGGACTGGCTAAATTTCTATCCATGTGTGGACTTCAATGCTTGAAATCAATAATGAACCATCTATGGCTACCTTTAAGCTTCAAAAAGTTGTACTGTATCACAGATTCTTTACTTAGTGACATAAAATATAGCATAGTCTTTTTTTTCGGTCTCCTGGTTAAATGCAATGTAAATTAAATTCAAAGTTGTAAACTGCAATGTCTATTGACTCCTATAGATAAATTATTGTTGGTTTCCCTGTAGATCACTTCAAGCTGTGAGTGGTATTATAGGTTTCAAATAAAAATGATCACTTTATTGAAGGATATTCATAAACAGACTGCATCTCCTGTGATGGAGGTGACAGATGACTTAAAGTGGAACTAAACCCTCCTATCCTTTTCAGCCAAGAAGGCTGCCATTTTATCTGCAACTTCCATGATGATGTGCATCAGTTATAATGCAATTTCATGGTTTGACTGTTGTTGCCTTCCCGACATGCTGGGAATTTAACAGTTTTTTTAATCCATTAAAATAGTAGTAAACCATGGCATTTAAGAAAAAATAAATCCCCAGCAAGGCAATGGCATGAAGTGCTAGTATGCATCGCATCCTATCACATTATAAAATGCCAAACTCAGAGAGAAGCCCTCCAGTGGTGCGCTGTCACTGCTGACAGGGTTCCTATCTTTCACCTGTCTTGCTTCTGGGTTTGCGGGCTCCAGGTTGTATGAACTGTGATGATGTCACTCCTGCACGTGTGTGCATGAGTCCTCAGCTACGGCACAGAGGTCTGAAGGTCCAGCATGCGCCAATGATGTCACCAGCTGTATCCAGTGTAAATATCTGTTAAACACTGCGGGCCAGATTCTCTAAGAAATCCGGCCACGTAGCGTAAGCCATTTACACTACGCCGCCGCATCGTACTAGAGCAAGTGCCATATTCTCTAAGCATTTGCTCCGTAGTTTGCGTTGGCGTAGCGAAAATGGCCCAGCGTAAGCCCGCGTAATTCAAAGGGGGCGGCTTCTATTTAAATGAAGCGCGCCCCCGCGTCGAACGAACTGCCCATGCGCCGGCCGGGGAAAAAGCCCAGTGCGCATGCTCCAGCTCATGTCGGAAAGCGCCGTTGAAACCAACGTCAAAACGACGTGATCATCACTACGCAATGCCCTATTCACAAACGAGTTAGTAAAACGACGCAAGCGACGGAAAAAGCTGACGCTGACCCGACGCCATACTTAACATCCGACGGCACCTGACGGCATCCGATGGTACTTCGTAAGGTTACTCCTCATAGAAGCAAGGGTAACCTTACGAGTTCGTAAACGACGTACGCGGCGACGGGGCGGCGTAAAAGCGATCGGGAATCGGCGTAGTAGCCTCATCTGCATAGGCAAATGAGAAAACAACGTAAAGGCCACCTAGTGGCCGGAGTTGTCATTACAACTATGATCCGCAAGTGTAATGGTATTACACTTGTCGGATCTTCAGGCGTATCTATGCCAAAGTGATTCTAGGAATCACTTGCATAGATACGAGTAAAAAAAAACGGCGATACGACGGGGTATCTGAGATACTCCGTTGTATCGCCACTGAGAATCTGGCCCTGCAAGTTTAGGAGATAGTTACTGTACCTACAGGTAAGCCTTATCATAGGCTTACCTGTAGGTACAAGTTCACAAAATTAGTTTACTACTGCTTTAAATTGGTAGGTTTAGATCCTCTCTAAGCAGTGCACACAGGATGTATATTTGTTGAAACCACTTTCTTACAGATCCCAGAATTCATTCATATCCAACAAAGCTTAATAGGACACATTCCATTGTGTAAACTTCCTCTTGGTCCATATGGCATATTAGTCAAAAGTGCTCACAAGTTAATTTTGGAGTACCATCTTCATGTGGATCCTTAAACAGAACTGACTAGTTCTATCCTTTTCAGCCAAGGAAGCTGCCATCCTAGCTTCTGTTTGATCTACATGTGATCAGTAATGACACCAGCCATTTTGTGATTTGACGGTTTGGTTGAGTCACAAGCACAAATGGCAGTTAGCATTCCTGGCATGCTGGGAATGTAATCATTAACTCAATGGGTTTGGTTCCCCTGTAAGGTTTTTTCCATTCTATAACAATAAACAGCATATTTCAACATGTGAACTTCCCAGTGATCTATACGGTACAGTAGTAGCCACTTTATATACTGTAGAATCCAAACTGGAAAGTTTATAATATCAAATCCCTGTATGTTACCCAAAGAGAACCAGTATAGAACTTTAGCCACGATGCATTTCAGTTTAATGTGAGTGTTTACTACAGCAACATTAAGACCACAGGATCAATTCATGGGCAGTGTTAGTAATACACTGTATATAAACAAAATAAAGCTTACAGTTTCCTAATTGAATGTCTCAAACTGAGCAGAGCGCTCCTAAACCTATTTTATTGAATTGTAACTGTACTGTCCTCCTTTATATTGTAAAGCCTTTATAGTTCACACATTTCTCAGTAAACTGGCTCAGTAACTGGGCCCAAATTGCTGATAATTTTCACTAGTTTTTCTCAGCTGCTTCAGAGGCATCAATATCATTTCCCATCAGTCCCTTCTTTTTGGCACAGTGAATAAAAGATATCAAAGATAGTGTCCCAAAGCAGGTTTTCTAGGAGGAGGGGCGATGAATGTATTGATCTATTGTCAGAAACAATGAATCAGCCTGAGACAGAAGTGCAGTAAAAATCACACTGGTTAAATAATGATAATAGAAAAAGGTAGACAGAGTAAAACTAGTCAAAACATAGCCAGAGTTCGATAACTGGAACGGATAGTCAGACAAGCCAGGACATCAGGGAGCCAGGGATCAGTGTACTTCAGGACAAGCCGGGAAATCGGGAAACTAGAGAATCAGCGTAGTGGAACAGTAAGCAGGATCAGGAACCAGAAAAGGCATCAGCCAAGCAAGTCTTTTACCACAACTATTGTACCTATTGCATAATTCTCTAGTCTGGATATGCAAGAAATGGTTCAACACAATTGAAACCCTTTTTAGGGGGTTAATATGCAAAGGGGGACAAGCCATGATCTGGCTTCGAACAATGCAGCTGCCGACAGGGGAAGGAGGCCTGACAGTACCCCACCCCAAGAGTTATTATCTATTGGCACAGCTGCAACACTTAATGGAATGTGACATCCTGGGAGGTGGCACCCCTAATGGGAGAATAATGCTAACGGGAGCATTACACAATACAATCATTGATGCATTAGGAATCCAACAAAAAAACTAAACATACCCCTCTTAGGCACAATAGGAATCTGCAGGAAATCCTCCTGATAGGAAAGGTCAGAAATGGGAAACACAAGACAGTTGTATGATGGTAACAACCTTAAAAAATTCTTGGACTTAGACGGGAATTTAACATAACACAACACTCATTTTATACTTACTTGCAGGTGGGGCATGCCCTTGAAGCCCAATTTAGGACACAAGCCTAATGCCACGTACACACAACCGTTATTCAGGTTCTAAAAAATGACGTTTTTAAGGGTCTAGAAAAAACAACATTTTTTCAACCCGATCATTAAAACAGCCTTGCCTACACACGATCGTGAAAAATAAATGCTCTAGCAAAGCGCGGTTACGTACAACACGTACGACGGCACTATAAAGGGGAAGTTCCATGCGGATGGCGCCACCCTTTGGGCTGCTTTTGCTGATTTAGTGTTAGTAAAAGACGATTCACGCTTTTCAGTCTGTTACTGCGTGATGAATGTTCTTACTCCATTACGAACGCTAGTTTTACCAGAACAAGCGCTCCCGTCTCATAACTTGCTTCTGAGAATGCATGTTTTTTTTCACGCCGTTAAAGCCCACAAACGACCATTTTTTACAACCTTAAAAGTGGCAACGTTAAAAAACATTTTGAAAAAATAGAGCATGTTCGAAATTTTTAATGGCCATTTTTTAGATCTTGAAAAATGCTCTGGAGTCCACACATGATCATTTTTAATGGAATAAAAAAAAACGTTTTTTAGAACCCGAAAAACTCTCGTGTGTACGCGGCATTAGAGTGGAATAAAACTCCTCTCTTCAAAACATATTTCAGGCTGGCACAACTAAGGGACTTTTATTTGAATTATATGGACATATACGTAAAAGAGTTAACATGGGATCGAACATCCGTAAGGATAGAGAGAGATGGGAAGAGAATATAGGGGAATTATCGAAGGGGCAGTGGAGGAGAATCCTTGAGATGGGACCATTGTTATCGGTCTTGCCCCCCCAGAAGGTATCCCATCTGATGTTGATATACAGAGCATAATACACTACCAAACGATTGTTTAAGTATGGTAGAAGATCAGATGCCCTAGATGTCAAGAGACTGGAGATCTCATACATATGGTATGGAGATGTCCAAAGCTGTTTCGATACTGGGAGGGAGTGCTTAACACCGTGGGTCAGATATTTGGGATAACCTTGGAGATGGAGGCGGGACTATGTATACTGGGATAGAGGAAGGAACTGAAGGAGAGTACCACAGTTTAAATTTCAAGATGTTTGTTCCAAGCCAGAAAAATTATAGCAATGAGATGGCAGTCAACGACACCCCCAGCAGTGAGGGATTGGATTGGGCGTAGTAAATAAAAGCATCTGTAAAGAAAGAGTAGTTTCTATAAAAAGAGGAAACCTCAAGGAATTTGAGAGGTTGTGGAGGCCCTTGCTGGAAAAAACAGGTTTCCCTCCTTAGAACAGAAAATATACAATGGGACTGGAGAATCATTAAAAATAGAGCACTGAATATGGAATCTGTATACTAGGAACTTAGTTGCAATATTGTATTTATTTTTTCTAATAAGTGTAGTTACCTGAAATGAAAGAAATGCCCTAGTGAAACAATCTATGAAAATTAAATACATTAGGATTTATTATGATTATCAATAGGAAGAGATAGAAGGATAGAAGAGAGGGAAAGGGATAATGAGTATTGCCATTTAGTGGAGCTAGGGAGACCATATGGGATAAACGTGTTTTACTTTGCCATTTTTTCCCTTTATTCTTCTAATTTTTTTCCTGATGTGATTTTTTTTCTGTGTATCTCTCTGTTATGGTCTCTACGACAATGATAATAATTATTTCGCTACTGAGCTCTTTGTACTTAAAAAGAAATGAATAAAGAATACATTATAAAAAAAAAAAAACGTTAACAGGTACATAGGAGAGAGTCTCTGGATGTATCGACAAGGCAAAGGCAGAGAGGATCTGCATTGAAAAGCTTAAGTAGCCAGGGACTAGAAAAATATGAGAATATTGTCGAGATGAAGCACCACACATAGCTACAACAAATCTTGACAGACATCCTTGATAATTTCCTGGAAAACTACCGGAGCATTGTAAAGGCCAAATGGCATTACGAGGTACTCATAATGGCCTGTTCTGGTATTAAACGCTGTTTCCCAATCGTCCCCCCTCCTTAATGCTCATGAGATTGTATGCCCCTCTCAAATCAAGCTTTGTGAAAACTGTTGCTCCCTTGAGGAGGTCAAATACCTTTGTAATCAATGGAATTGGATCAGCATTCTTAACCGTGAGATTATTGAGACCCCTATAATCAATACAAGGTCTCAGTTCACCACTCTTCTTTACATAGAAAAAAACAGCACCAGTAGGAGACGAGGATTTGGGTTGAATCCTCAAGAAAGTGCATCTGCAACATACTCCTCGTGTCCTTATCCTCCAAGACTGACAAAAGGTAAATCTGGCCATGAGGGGGTATGGCACCAGGTTGAAGGTCAATTGTGCAATCGTACAACAGTTGATGCAGGCAAACTACCGGCTTGACCTTTGTCAAAGACATTGCTAAAATCGCGGTACTCCTCAGGCAGGGAGGAGAGTGAAGAGGTGCACAGGACCTTCTGAAAACATTTCTTGCTGCATTGTGGCAAACAGGAAAGAACCTCAGCACAAAACCAATCAAAAGAGGGGTTGTGCCTCTGTAACCAAGGATAATCAATAATCTCTGGAAACTTAGGTGAGGAAATGACATGGCATTGTTTTATCTTATGGTAAAGAGCCCCTATGGCCATGGACAATAGAACAGTCTCATGAGTCACATAGGAGGACTGTAGAAGTCTCCCCTCAAGAGCCTCAATGGCAAGTGGAGTGGCACACAGCTTCTGTGAAATCGAGTTCTTAGATACAAAGGCAGCATCAATGAACAGTCCTGCAGCCCCAGAGTCGATTAAAGCCTGTATCTGAAAAGCGCGACCCAGAACAAGAACGGATAACTGGGACCATGGGACTTATCCTTCTAGATAACTGGAGATGAAACAACGCCACCTAAGGTCTGTCCGCTACAGGACAAGGTTCAGGCATTCCCAGGACGAGTAGGACAAGACTTCAAAAAGTGACCTGCCTGGCCACAATAAATGCAGAATTTCTCCCTCCTCCTAAAGGTTCTCTCATCCACAGAGACGTGTGAAGCCCAAGTGCATGGGTTCACCTCCACTGACCGATTTGGTACCAGGAGGAATGGGATATCAGGGAGGCAAGGGTGGGACTGAAAAGCTCAGAGACAAATGTACAGGAGGCTTCTGCAAGCGCTCCTTAAAAGAGAGTCTTTATCTTAGGTTCGAGCCCCATTGGCTTTGTCGGCAATAGCACAACTTTCCATTTGCATGTACGCCCAGTTTCTGAGAGTTAAAGTCCTAATTGGCCTTAATTGGGCGTTATTTTCTGGGACTGCAGGATCATATATTGGCACTATAGTAAATGACCCCCATTATATTTCCTTGTCATATGGCTCAGTCAGAAATTCAAGTCAAACAAGCTGACAATCAGGGTGGAAGGTGACCCATAGTGCTCTAGGAATCATTTATCATGTATTAAAATTTAATTTGCACATAAGATATAAAACATGTGCTGTATACATCAATTTTTAAAACATTTGTAAATTTAAGAAAACAATAGTTCCTTTTATTGATTTTTTTTTCTTTTGCTAGCTATGTTTTACAACTTAGGAGGTTAAAAATATTTAGTAATCTTTCATATGCATCTCATGTCATATGAGTTTCTCATTGCATAATTTTAAAATGATACTGTCAAAATAATTTTCTGCTTTTAATAAGAAACTGGAAATTTCTTACACTCCTTAGTAGTATCAATTTTGGACCAGTTACAGTTTTTCCACCCACCAAAGTAAAGCTAATTTCAAGTACCTGCTGGAGTATGGTGTTAGATCTGTATTGGTGGGCATTATAGGCTGAATGTGTTTTCCAATATTTCTGAAGCGAGAAACCCCAATAGGTAGCCATAAATTGTAGAATTGATAAGAGAATCTGCAATAGTTAATTTATATAAAAAAAAATTGGACAAGCATGTGACTGATTATCATTGTTTAAATATTAAATAGTTTAATTGTTTAAAAATGTGCATTACTGTACATAGTTTGTGAATGTCTGTTGACATGAGGAAGCAGCATTTGTTCATTACATATGCAGTATCTGCTTTCTGCTATTCAGTGCTTCACAGTAAATGCACAGTGCGTTTTCTCTATCTCACTGCACATTTACCAACTTGCTCAGGCTGATTAAATACAATAGATTCTCTACATGACTTATCTGTTCTGCAGATGCTGACTACACAGCTGCAAGATTTGGAATCTACAATTCTGTATATGAAACACAGTAATAGTATATGGCACCACTAGGTACAATAATCACTCTGCGTGTAACACTGAAAATAATTTCAAGTTTAACAATTATAAAAGAAAAACAACTAAACCTATCAACATGTTATTGTATTTTACAGTAATGCATAATGTTTCTGTTTGTATTTATATTTTGTAAGGCATTACTTGTGAAAAACTATTGAAATATTGTTATTATTAGTCATACAGATAATAAAAATATTTGAGTTAATTTTACTTTGTGTATATATTTTGTTCAACCTGATACATTTACAGTTTCGTAATCAGCTGAACAAGATCTGAAAATTTATTATGTGTTTAATTAGATGTGTTATATTCATAAGCTAGTATTGATCCCATTTTGAATAAAACATATTATTTTTTCCATTTTGATTATTTATTATGACAGTTTAAAGCTGACAGCCGGCTTTGATTTTTTTTTTTTATGGGTAAGTTGTTATTATAAATATTGCTCTTCTTTATAGCTCAATGAGAATTCTGGTGCTTTTTATACCAGAGATGTCCAATTGGTTAGAATCTTTCTCTGATGGACTGAAACAGCTTGAGTGAACGCCTGAGCGCACAACCAATTAGGCTCATTTGAGGTAGCAGAATTGCCTTCTTTGGTGTTAAAACCCCATGTCAAACACTGGGCCTAAGCTCATTTGTACTACAAAATGAGATTGACAGAGCAGCTGCAACAGGGGGCATGCCTGCTGGACGACTTAATTGTGGAGACTGAAGGGCCATCATGAACTGGCTTGTAGAGACTGTATCACCATGGCTGCTTTACAAATGCTCCTTATTAACAGTGATCTGTAATCAATGAGCTCAGGCAGCCATACCCGTTCAAGAGTAAAAAAAAATGGAGTCACAAGACCCAGTCAAAAAAGTGACAGCGTGCATACCTCACTTTCTCCTTACATATTACTGTCTTTTTTTGGGGGGGAAAATGTTTTAGCAATCCAGTTTTTAATAAAAGTAACAATCGATAAGAATAAGCAAATATAAAAGAGGACTGTACTAGTTTCAAAGACAAATATCGATTGCCGTCCTTTCAATATAATAAAAAATAGGTAATTTTGATAGAAGTTTTGAACTCTGCTTAAGACCTATAATATCAGTAAATTAATTGTTACAGATTGTTTTCTATTGGTTTAGCTAGATGTACTTGCATTCTTTTTTAATTTGACTAGCTACCTAACTATGTAATCAATATGTTGAACCTTATACGGTATGAGATTATAGTAATTGGATTTAGATCAAAATAATGACAATACCTCTACTGAACAGTAAGGCCCCGTACACACGAGTAAATCTATCTGTTCAATTCGGTCGGACAGACCGATTTGAACAGATCTGTCTGCTGGGACGTATTGGTTTGACGCCGCCACGTCACCGCACCAGGAAGTAAAACACTTCCGCGCATGCGTCGAAACCATTCGATGCATGTGCGAGCAGATATGTCTGCTGGTTAGCGTACTTACCAGCAGACATGTCGGGCGGACGGGTTCCCAGCCAACAGATTTGAAAGCATGCTTTCAAATCTGTCGGCTGGCCAAATCCGTCTGTTTGCCCGTACACACGATCGAATCTGTCTGCTGAAACGGTCTGGCAGACCGTTTCCAGCAGACAGATTTGATCATGTGTACACGCCCTAACACTTACCTTAAGCCCGCCATAGATGATGCCATTTTCTTTCCTGCAACCAAATCACTTGATTCCCCTATCAAAACAGTCAGTGTTGATGGGGGAATCCCTTCTTTGGAGCTATTGCGTTCTCCCCGTGGGGGCTTGGGGAGATGTCACAGCCGGCAGAACACAGTGACTATTGCTAGCTGCTATAACTGCTGGCAATAATTAAATGTAAAAATCCAGCATGTTGGTTGTACCCAAGTCAATCGATGGATCAACTTGGGTACATTCAGACTGCTAATAGATGGTTTACATCTCAGCCGATCCCTGCTGAATCAGCTGAGATTCGAGCCATCCATGGCCGGCTTAAGTTTTCCAACCCCACTAGATTTTAACCAGACATGTGGTTTAAATGGGTTTTCACCTTTAACCCTTTGATTTTGAAGGATGTAGACATATTCTTTGGGCACTTTATGGGTAAAACAAGCTTACAGTTGGGAGTTTGCTTTAAAATTTGCTTTAGAATTGCTTTAAAATTTGGTTTACAATTTGCTTTACATGTTAGTGCTGTGGGCTGTGCTGTTTAATGTATTGGGCTGTGCTGTTTAATATAGAAGGGATGACAGACCCCAGAAGTGTGCCCTCTCCCTTCTAAACCCACCCTTCAACATTTATCCCCTGCTCACATTTCTCTCCAGGGGGCCCATGAACAAAAAATGAGTTTGGGTTGTAGCTGGCTGAGCCCAGTAGCATAACAAACACTTCCATGGTCAGAGTTTTCAAATCCTAAACCTTTCTGTCCCCAATATGCTTGGGCTGAGATAAGGGAAGACATTAAGCCAATAGACCCCTAATGTCTGCAGAAAAAGTCACCTTAGCAATAATATCACTTGTCAGACCTCTTGTGAGATTGATAAAAATAAGTTACAATAACAAATATATTCAAATCTATTAAAGAAAAAAAAATGTGCACACATACACACCCCCAGGACACCAGAGTGAAAAAAATTATTCTAGGGCCATTGGATACAATTGACACAAAATGATGAGCTGTAAAGCTTTTTAATTTTTTATCCATCTACAATTTGGGGTGTAGTAGCTTATATCAAATCTACTGTAGTGATATGGCTTGTCATTATAGAAAAAGGTAGGGCTTATTTTAGTTTTATGTTCTCTTATTGGAGTATGCCAATCCTTTCAGATATACAAGAGAGGTCTCTATTACATCTATAGAGTAGAAGATGATTACTTTTATTGTAGATTAGTTGATTTTTCGTATTTATGTCTAAAACAAGATCTGAAGGCAAAACTTTTTATTTTTATTTTGGATAGATTAGGTAAGGGTTATTACCACTGTCCTTTTTTTTTGCCCTCTGTGTTCCCTTGGGGAAATTTCACTTCCTGTCCCATAACTACAACCGAAAGTGGGAGGAAATCCATTTAACGTGAAGGAAATACTGGTACTTACCTGAACTAGTGTCCCCATTGTAAAATCTCCCCCCTATTTCTGTTTTGGTAACCAATCAAGCCAAACTTGTGACCATACTACACAGGGTAGTGACAAGGCGGACTTTTTGAGGCAATCACAGGGACATAGGAATTAAGAAAAAATTCTAAATTTAATTACAAAAAATACATATCATAAAAATCCATTGAAAAAGAAAGAAATAAACAAATTATACAGAATATACACAAGCAATATTTACTTTCGTCTCTCCTACGCGTTTCGCCTAACGGCTTCTTCAGGACGAGTTTGAGAGAGAGTTTTGACAATAAAGAATTGCTAGTTTCATACATCTGAAATGAGATATGAAAGAATATAACATACGAAATACATAAGCGAACAATTTAAAATACTGAGAGTCAATAAGCAACAAAAAGTCTCTGAAAATACCAAGTAGATTGCTATCCATCCAAGTGCTGCACCGAGGATAAAGTAGTCATAGATGTGCAGGTATTATATAGCTTATAAAAGCTCAATGCAACACTTTGAGTTTTTATTTCTCACACAGTGATAATGGTCACCAGGAGAAAAAGAGAGGCTGAATAGCGGGGACAAATATAACAATAAAAACCTCACATCTGTTATAATCCCTTTCCAATCTAAAACTAGTTTAGCCTTCAGTAATACGCATTATTAGCTATGGTAATATGTTGATTATGTTTATGGTATTATTATTTTAACTGTATGCATTCATGCTGCTTTATTTTGGAGATCGTATAAGCTAGAGAAATGCGGGGATGTTTAACTACTTGCCGACCGCCCACCGCAGTTATACGGCGGGACAGTGGCACTGCTGGGCGAGAGCACATAGCTCTACGTCCTCTCTTTAGCGGCCGCTAGTGGGCGCGTGCACATAGCTCTCGTTCCTGTCAGCGGGGGAAACGCTGATCTTCTGTTCATACAATGTATGAACGGAAGATCAGTGATTTCACCTAGTGAGTCAACCCCCCCATACAGTTAGAACACACCCAGGAACACACTTAACCCCTTCCCTGCCCCCTAGTGTTAACCCCTTCACTGCCAATGGCATTTTTATAGTAATCCAATGCATTTTTATAGCATTGATCGCTATAAAAATGCCAATGGTCCCAAAAATTTGTCAAAATTGTCCGATGTGTCCGCCATAATGTCTCGGTACTGAACAAAAATGCTGATCGCCGCCATTACTAATAAAAAAAAAAAATATTAATAATTTTTTGTAAACGCTATAAATTTTGTGCAAACCAATCAATAAACGCTAATTGCGATTTTTTTAACAAAAAATATGTAGAAGAATACGTATCGGCCTAAACTGAGGAAAAAAAAAGTTTTTTTATATATTTTTTGGGGATATTTATTATAGCAAAATGTAAAACATTTTGCATTTTTTTCAAAATAGTCGCTCTATTTTTGTTTATAGCGCAAAAAAAAAACGCAGAGATGATCAAATACCACCAAAAGAAAGCTCTACTTGTGGGAAAAAAAGGACGCCAATTTTGTTTGGGAGCCACATCGCACGACCGAGCAATTGTCAGTTAAAGCGACGCAGTGCCGAACCAGCAAAATTGCCCGGGGGTTAAGTGGTTAAAGCATAACTTTACCAATACCAACTTGAAAAAAAAAATGATGTTCTTTAGCAAGGAATATACATTCCGCATTAATAATTATTTGTGTGCTCTAAATTTCCTCCAGCATTGTTATTGTTCCTTTTTGTTGGATACTGCCATTTTACAGAAGCCAAGAGCCCCTGAGCAGCGGTAAATCTTTAGACTGTCTGCAGATCAGCCTCTACATATTTGGTACAGTGCCAAAAAATAGGGAGCAACTGAGCATGTGCAGAGCAAGGTGAGATAGCGTATTACTGGATTTTATACCGTATAGGCACTTTTTTTATGTTTTAGATAGCTATACTTGCAAAATAGGCCATCCTGAAATGATCTAGCAGGGCTTAATTTTCTGATTAAAGTCCCACTTTAATGATTTTGTTCATCTTTAGCAATTGCACAGACTGATTTAAAATCACAGTTTAATTTTCTGATATTAAGTAGAACTAACATATTTCTTTTTTGCAACATCTCTTGATTTATAGATATGATGAAGTGAATGATAATTTAACCATATCCCTACAGTTTAGTGTTGTATAACTAAGTGCTCGGGAGGTCCCAGTAGATTCAGCCTGACCTCCCTCGTGAAAGGAAACGTATAGGGGATTCCTGAAGAAGAAACAATCATTGAACAAGATGAATGAAGCTTCCCATGCCTATTATCATTCAGAGACCCAGAAAAGGGACTTTAGAAATGCAGTGCCGCATTCTTCCCTTGATGTTTTCCATGATCTATTACAACATTATGTGGCAGATAAATTAATCATTAAAATCTTAGTAAAGTCTTTACAAATAATAACCAGGTGTAGTTTGATTATCTTTGATCTCTGGGATAAAATTTATCTCTGTCACTAAATATAGAAGAGACACTGCAATTTGATTTACCTTATGACCGATAGCTAGTGAAAGTTCACACAAGGGGTGATGTTCATAGATGTTCCATGGCTATAAAGTCAGATAGATTAGGCAAAGTCATTTTTTTTGCCTCAGAAACCAATGATTTGTGATTTTTCCCCAAAGTTCTAATGCGCTTACAGCTGTAACAACACTTGTTGAGTCTGTAAAAGAAACACCCCAATACAATTAAAGCAGAATAATGTTTAAAAATAAGAATATTTTTTAATATCTTAATATATAACCAATAAATGAATTACACTTATTACCTTCCATGTTTTTGCCAATGCCGTTATATTATGCTGATATACAACAGTTTGTATTTTTTACAAAGGGTACAGTAGTTATAGTTTTTTTTCTGCAATTGCTCAATTGATGTAGTATGAAATTGTAGCGTCAGGCCCTGTACACACGATCAGTCCAAACTGATGAAAACGGACTAAAGTTCAGTTTCATCGGTTCACAGACTGATGGTCTGATGGTCTGATGTGCGTACACACCATCAGTTCATAAACCGATCGTGTCAGAACGCAGTGACGTAAAACACAACGACGTGCAGAAAAAAATTAAGTTCAATGCTTCCAAGCATGCGTCGACTTGATTCTGAGCATGCGCGGGTTTTGAACCAATGCTTTTGCGTGCTAATCATCAGTTTTGACCGATCGGTAGGCGTCCATCGGTCCGATTTTAAAGCAAGTTCTAAATTTTTGGACTGAAGGACAACAGACTGATGGGGCCTACACGCGGTCGGTTTGGACCGATGAAACTGAACTTCAGTCCGTTTTCATCGGTTTGGACTGATCGTGTGTACGCGGCCTCAGTGTTAGTATAAACATAAGGAATAAAAAGCCTGTTCTGCGGATACAATAATCTATGTTCCCTTTTCAAACAAGGGGTCTAGTAGTATGCTATAAACATACTGTTGCTATCAACAACAGAGCTGGCTGCTTAAAACGAACGTAAACTCTGACCATCATAACACCATACATGTGTAACAGTGTCAAATAACATCTCTCATATAGTGAAAATCAAATGTAGTAATGACATTGGTCCAAGTCCATGAGAACATAGGGCCAGATTCAGGTACAATTGCCCTGGCGCAGAGTATCAGAGATACACTACGCCGCCGTATTTTACCTGGCTCTAAGACGAATTCAGGTAGATTTTGGCCCGTAAGGTACAGCGGCGTAGTGTATTTCTCGCGGCGGAATCGAAATACGTGATTAGGGGGCGTGAAGCATTTAAATTAGGCGCGTCCCCGCGGCGATCGAACTGCGCATGCTTCGTTCTGAAATTTCCCGCCGTGCATTGCGCGAAATAACGTCGTTACGTCATTTTTTTTTTCAGTAGCGTTGTTTGCGTACATTCCTATTCCCGGACGACTTACGCAAAAAAAAAAAAAAAAAATTGAAATTCTACGCAGGAACGACGGCCATACTTAACATGGGCCGTCTAACTATAGACCAGCTAATAACTGGTATAACTTTACGCAGCAAAAAGATAACTACAGATGCCGTAAGAGATTGAGAAGGACGATCGTAACTTCGTGGATCGCCGGAAAAAGCTCATTTGCATACCCCGACGCGGAAAACGCCCCGAACTCCACCCAGCGGCCGCAAAAAGATTGCAGCGTAGATCCGAAGGCGTACGAAGATGTAAGCCTGTCGGATCGAAGCCCGAAGCCATCGTATCATGGTTTGAGGATTCAAACTAATGATACGACGCGGGTAATTTGAAAGTACTCCGGTCTAATAGGAGATAGACCGGAGTAAGGGCTCTGTGAATCTGGCCCATAGTGTCTGTCCGGAAAAAGTGTACAGTCTCTAGGTAGACTTTAATAACAGTGGCCACTGTTACAGTGTTACACATGTGCTCCACTACTACCATGCAATCAGTGCCCTCACCTTCGTATTGTGACCCATGTCACATAGGTCAGAAGCACTTGACCACACTTCTAGTAGTTGCCAGTCGTCTAGGTCTTACTCTCTCCTCCCCAATACTTTTTCCACAAGTCCAGGGAACTGCTCCTTTAATTGGTTGGGTGTCCACTTCTTGCACTCAATGACCTCAAATTAGGGCAAATAACCACCTCACAGTACAGTATTAAACAATATGCTGTAAAAAGTTATTAAAAAACAAAACAAAAAAAAAATCACTTGACACTTCCTATAAGATAAGGTTCAGGAAAAATTGTGGCACCTGAACTTCATCGTAAAGAGAAGTGTACCGCTCCATAAAACAAATAATCCCTGTTGCTTCCGTCCCAAACAAACCAAGAGGGTGCTGGCTGTGCACAATTAGCATGGGATGAAGGAAAAAATCCTGGATCGCCGCACTCGTCTTTATTTAAGCAAACAATAAAATTTCAATAGAAAAAGATAAAAAAACAGCCAAAATGCATGCAGTCAAAAACGGTGAGTGGACAAGGAGAAAAGGGCTGACATGTTTCACATCATGTGATGCTTACTCGTAGCTAGTGAACAAATGACCAAAATGTGTTTAAATGGAGGAGGGAATGAGGTGAAATGGGGCGTTTCACCAATCGTTTCCAGGTGATCATTAGTCAAAGGAACACTAATATCCTTGATGTATCACACATGTGGTGCTCCTGTATGTGGGATTGAAAAAGTTTTGTGAATGAAAAATATCTTGTTTCTCAATCTCTTGATAATAAACCAAACAAGAGAAAGGGAAAAAAGAAAAAGGAAAAACCCCATGTGTGAGACACATATATATCATAACCAGTGTGAAAAAGGAACAAATAGAACAAAACAAATGTTAATAAGATTGTGTGACAGAATAAAATAGGCAATAGATAAAGAATGTGAGAATTCTGAAGACTGCAGCCTTTAGTATGTCTAAAAACAAGCAAGATTTATTGATTGGTTTGCGCAAAAGTTATAACGTTTGCAAAATAGGGGATAGTTTTATGGCATTTTTATTAATATTTTTTTTTACTAGTAATGGCGGCGATCAGCGTTTTTTTCAGTACTGCGACCTTATGGCGGACACTTCGGACACTTTTGACACATTTTTGGGACCATTGGCATTTTTTTAGCGATCAATGCTATAAAAATGCATTGTATTACTATGAAAATGCCATTGGCAGTGAAGGGGTTAACACTAGGGGGCAGGGAAGGGTTAAGTGTGTTCCTGGGTGTGTTCTAACTGTATGGGGGGATGGACTCACTAGGGGAAATCACTGATCTTCTGTTCATACATTGTATGAACAGAAAATCAGCGTTTCCCACGCGTTTCCCACGCTGACAGGAACGAGAGCTATTTGTGTTTACACACATAGCTCTCGTTCCCCGCTCTGTAACGAGCAATCGCGGGTGCCCGGCGGCGATCGTACCCGCCGGGCACGCACGCGGGGACTCAGGGGCGAGCGGGGGGCGTGGGGGCATGCGCCCCCTAGTGGCAATCGAAGTGCCACCGTAGTATGACGGGCTCTCGCCCAGGAGAGCCGACCTGCCGCCGTAGAACGACGGCGGCTGGTCGGCAAGTGGTTAAAAAGCACATCTACAGGTGCTAGATAAAGAGAAAACGCCTGCTCATTTTTGGATGGAGTAATCAAAAAAGTTTGGCCAAAGGGAAAGATTATGCACAATGGGAATATCTGAGACAGAACAGAGAGGTATATACTTTGGCCCAGATTCACGTACATCGGCGCATTATCGGTCTGGCGTAGCGCAACGCCATTACGTTAGACTTGCGCCATCTAGCCGCGTAATCCCCCGATTCACGTAGCTTTTGCGCAGGAAATTGCGCAAGCGTAAGGTTTTTTCCTGAGGCGTAAGGAGGAGTAATACAAATTGGGAGGGACGTGGGCGTGTTACATTGAAATGAGCCGTGACCCCATGCAAATGAAGGGCCGGCCGGCTCGCGCATGCGCGCGTGAAGGAGACCATGTCAGCTCCGCTGTGCGCATGCTCACAACTCGGGAGCGGCGCAATCAGTGAAATTGGAAATGGACTAGGGCAACGTTGTGAACTACGCAGACAGCATAAATAGACAGACACAAACGCACTTGCATTGCAAAAGTACATCCCTTTGTGTCCCTTCCCATTTAACCAAGTGCTTTTGTTCCTGTTGTTCGTTGCAGTGTGTCTTGTAGTTGTCAGATTAGTGTTCTGTGTGATCAAGTTCTTGTTGGTATATTTGTGAAAGTGTTTTTTGATAAGTGTTTGAGAGACTGTTTGTTTGATTGATATATTTCTGAGCGTTTGTTTTCTTGCTTTATTTTTTATTTTTTATTTTTTGTGCTGACATTTTTGGCTTTTTTTTTTGTTTTTTTGGCTGACATTTTTGGCTTTTTTTTTTTGCTGACATTTTTGGCATTTTTTTTTTTTTTTTACATTTTTTTTAAATTTTGGGTTGTGCATGCTGTTTGAATGTGGGGGTGACATTCCTGCTGGAAAAGGGGTGTCATCCTCAATTTTGGTGGAGAAGGGTTCCCCAGGACCAGGGAGAAGTGATTCCCAGGTCCGTGTGAATGGTGTATGAATGTACAGTGACATAATTGGAGCCTTGACGTGGCGTTACTGCTCACCAGTCGTGCATGGCGGACTGGTGCCAATCCAATTTGATGAGGATGTGGGGTGTGTGTGCTAGGAACCACAGTGGTGTGCATGCATGCATTCTCATTGTGCCATGATTAATGTGTGTGTTTAACGTGCAAAGATGCCCAATATGAGCTGTCTCCTGACTGCTCTTCCCTCAGAAGACGGGGTATCCTCGGTTAGGGGTTGATTGTCTGGTTGGGGGGTCAGGTCATCACGTAGCTCAACCTGCAGGCCCTTCCTCACTGCGAGATTGTGCAGCATGCAACATGCACCGATGGTATGGCACACGAAGTTTGGGGAATACAACAGTGTACCCCCAGACTTATCCAGGCATCGGAAACGTGACTTCAGGAGGCCAAAGGTGCGCTCCACCACTGCTCGGGTTTTGATGTGTGCTTGATTGTATCTTTCCTCCCCTGGGGTTTGGGGGTTCCGGATAGGAGTCATGAGATGGGGTCCCAGTGCATATGCAGAGTCACCTGGAAGGGAAAAGACAGGAGAATGTTAGTCATGCATGTGCCACTTGTGAGGTGTGCATCACGGGAGGGGATAGTCATGCCTGACTCCCATGTCACTCACCAACCAGCCAGGTGTTCCCATACACGTTCTGAAAGAATTCCATTCGGATGTGGCATTGATTGTATATGTAGCTGTCATGGGTGGATCCGGGGTGTTTGGCACGGACGTGCCATATGAGTCCTTGGGCATCAACTATCACCTGTACGTTGATGGAGTGCCAATTCTTCCGATTGCGGTACATGTGCTCTGTGTCATGGGGGGGCTGGAGTGCCACATGTGTGCAATCAATGGCCCCGATGGTGCGTGGGAATCTGGCAATTCTGTAGAAATCTGTCATTGCCTTCAGCCGCAGGTCCTCAGTGGTGGGTTTGATGATTAGGTTGGCCAAGCGTGTGAGGATTGCTGGGACAACCTGGTGCACACATCTGCTCATGGAGGATTGTGACATCCCAGCCACCACTCCACTTGTACGCTGAAAAGAGCCACTGGCAAGGAAATGGAGTGTTGCCAGTACCTTGACCAGTGGCTGCACTGGATGTGAGCGTTGTGTTGGGCTGGTGATGTCCTCCTGCAGGGTTGTGGTTAATTCCAGGATGGCATGAGGGGGGAATCTGAAGATGCGATACACCTCAGAATCACTCATGCCAAAGAGGTCTATGCGTGTGCGGTATACCCTCTCCCGTGCCATCCTCCGTGCCCTCCTCCTTCTTTGGTCATCTAAATTCACTAGTGCAGCTATGAGCGACGATGCCCCTGGCATGTTGGCAGTCAAATTGTAGTGCAACACGTGTGTGTGGTCTGCTCCTCAGTAACGGTGTTGCTTTCTGTGAGATGTAGACGTTTTTTCAAAATTTAGACCAGCTTTTATGTGCTCTAACTTTAGACAGGACATTTTGCTGTTGCGCACATCGCGTAGCCTGCGCAGCAACTGCGTTTTTTTGTGGATCCCCGCAACTCCCTCATTAGCATATTTGACTAGCAAATCAATGGTGTGTCTAGCGCATTTTTGCGCGGACGGATGCGTCTGTCTAACGAAATTACGCCGGACCAAAAAAAGTAGATTTCTGGCGTAAATCGTTTTCTGAATCGCGCGCATCTAAACGCACGCGCACATTTAGACTTACGCACGCGCAACACCAGTTGCGCAGGCGTAATCGCTCTGTGAATCTGGGCCTTTGTGTATAATGCGGTGTGAAGTAATATAGGCCAAACGGACCCAGCTAATAAAAGTGTGACACATCCCACTCAAAGTTGAGCCCCGAAAGGCGTCTGGAATTAAGAATGAAAATCCATTGGACTTCTTGCCTGAACAGTATGTTAAATTTATCTCCACCTCTGGCTGGTTTTGTAATTCTTTCTAGTCCTTGGATGACTAAACTAGAAGTATTTTTGTCATGAACAATGTTCCAATGCCGTGCGACATTGGTAGCATGGTCCTTATCGATGTCGTATAAATGATCATAAAGGCGATCTTTAAGTCTTCTAGTTGTCCTACCAACATATTGTATTGAACAAAGTTTACATGTAATCACATATACTACATATCGTGTGTTGCAATTGATGAAGGAGTGTAGCTTATGCGATTTCCCTGTGGAGGTGGAGATGACGGTGTCCCCTTTTTGAATGAAAGGGCAGTATGTGCAACTGATACCACCACATTTAAATGTTCCATTGAAGGATAACCAATTGGTGGGAGTAGGTCTACTGCTGAAAAGGCTGGGGGATAGCAAACTGCTGAGGGATGGAGCCTTTCTGGATACAGTGCGGACACCCCCTTTTAAAATTTCACAATAGTTGGGGTCATTAGACAAAATTGGAAGATATTTGGTGACAATCTTTTTTATTTTATGAAACTCACTACTGTATGGAGTGGAAAAAGTGGTAGTATAGTTTTGGTCTTCATGCTTTTTTGTACGGCCCTGTTTGTCGTGACCAGGAGGTTTATCTAAGAGCAGCTCTTTTCTTTGTACTCTCTTGGCTATAGATATGCCCCTATTTATTATGGCTCTTGGATAGCCTCTTTCTTTGAACCTATTGGACATGTGTATGGCTTCCTGATCAAAGTCTGATTCTTTGCTGCAAAGCCTCCTCAATCTTAAAAATTGACCAACTGGGATGCTGTTTATGGTGTGTCCCAGGTGGCTAGAATCAGCCCGTAGCGCTGGGTTTCCTGTAAAGGTTGGAAACAACTGCACTGTTTTCACCCGTCAGTGTGACATCAAGAAATTCTATGGATTTCTTGTCTAGAACTCCCGTAAAATTTAAATTGAGTTGATTGTCATTTATATAGTTTAACCACTCTTGTAAGTCTACATGTGGATGAGAAACAATAAACAAATGTCATCTATGTACCTACAGTAGAAAGCCGTGTCACTACGGCGGGGGCTACCAGGTCCAAAAATACAGAGCCTCTCCCACCACAAATTGTGTTCACCTGGATCCACCCTACGCGTTTTTTTTACAGCTATGTGACTTCCTCAGGGGGTGGGCGGGGTGATGTTTGCCAGGCATAAATAGATCAGTTTTGTGCACACACTGTCATAGCACCTAATTGCAGGCATTACAAGCTATTCAAAACAATGTCAGCCATATTGATGAATATATGTCTATGTACATAACGTCCAATTTTGGTAGTCCGCTACACAGCTTATTGGGATTGAATGGCCAAATTGCCATAAGTCAACACCATACTCATAGTATTGCTGCTTTTTCCTCAACAATGTATCTAAAGATCGCTAATGGTTAATTACTAGGGATGAAGTTCAAGTTCACTGCTGCCATTGATTCAAGGTAAATATTGCATATTTGAGATTTAGGCTGAGACTAATAAGAGGGCGGCTTTTGAATAAGCTAGCCCCCTTGCTATAAAATAGGGGAATTGAACAGGCGTGGTGTCTTTCTATTAGAAGCTTCTTTTGTGAAAGGATAGGGAAGGCTGACAAATTGCATAGTGAGGCTGCGTACACACAAATACAGTATATTCTACAAAACACTAGATCAAACAGTCAACAAATATCACAAAGACAAGTCACAACGCAACAAACGCGAACACACAACAGAACAAAAGCACCTTGCTGTATAGGAAGGGATACAAAGGGATGTACTTTTGCAAAGGAAGGGCGTTTGTGTCTGTCTATTTAAGCTGTCTGCGTAGTTCACTAAGTTGCCCGGGTCCACTTCCAATTTCACTGATTGTGCCATTCCCGAGTTGTGAGCATGCGCACAGAGGTGCTGACCATGGTCTGCTTGCATGGGGTCACGGCTCATTTCAATGAAACACGCCCACGTCCTTCCCAATTTGAATTACTCCGCCTTACGCCTCTGAATTTACGTTACACCGGCGCAAATTTCTGCGCAAATACTATGAGGATACAGTGATTGCGCCTCTACATTGCGCCGGTCTAACGTAAAGGAGGTGTGCTACGCCGGTCAAAATATGCGCCAATGTACGTGAATCTGGCCCCTTGTTTCTAGTACTTTTTGACCTATTATATCTAATCAACAATGTCCTGTTGCTAGTTAATTTTACATTGCCATGTCCACCACAGTATCCTAATTCTTATGCCGCGTACACACGATCACTTTTTGCGATGAAAAAAAACATTGTTTTTTGTCTTCAAAAAAACGACCCAAAAAAAATTCCAACATGCTTGAATTTTTTGTTGTCGTTTTTCAAAACGTCGTTTTTTGTGTCATAAAAAGTGATGGTGTGTGGGCAAAACGATGTTGAAAACAACGTTTTTAAACCCGCGCATGCTCAGAAGCAAGTTATGAGACGGAGCTTCAATGGAAAAGAGTGCCGTCGAACGTGGTGTACGTCACCACGCTTTGCTAGAGCTTTGTAGAAAAACGATGGTGTGTACGCAACGTCGTTTTGGAAAATGAAGTTTGAAAAACTTCGTTTTTTTTCATGATTGAAAACGTCGGGTTTTTTCATCCCAAAAAGTGATCGTGTGTACGCGGCATTACTCTTGCATGTGCTCTTTGTGTCTGGTGAATTGGACCTAGCCTAGCTTATTAATATTGTATTGTTGCTGGACACTTTTTTACTTTTGCATCATCCGCATTCTCTTAAATCTTGTAGTAAGACACCTGCCTGTACCCTTTTGCCGCGTACACACGATTACTTTTCGGCATGGAAAAAAAACAACGTTTTTCAGCATGTAGAAAAAACAAAGTTTTTCCAACTTCATCATTAAAAATGATGTTGCCCACACACCATCGTTTTCAAAAAATGATGAGCAAAGCGAGGTGACGTACAACACATACGACGGCACTCTAAAGGGGAAGTTCTATTCAAGGTCCCATCTCATAAGTTGCTTCTGAGCATGTGCGGGTTTAAAACGTTGTTTTTAAAGTCGTTTTATCCCACACACGATCATTTTTTACAACCCAAAAAACTAAATTTTGCAGCATGCTTTTTTTTTCTTCAGAAGATGAAAAACAATGTGAAGCCCACACACGATCATTTTATAATGACGCTTTTAAAAACGTAGTTAATGCCAAAAAACGATTGTGTGTACGGGGCATTAGTCTCTAGTATATTTTGGCCAATTCTCCCTGATTAAAAATGTCCTGCTGCTTTATACCAATGTATCATCTGTGGTCGCATAATTCTTAATCAGAGTTTTATAATAATTAGTCAGCAGCAGGACATTTTTTCATCAGTGAGAGCAGAAATAGGTTTAGCGAACTACTGGCCAATTTCTATCTGCCATTTAATGTAGTCCTAGTACCATTTGAAAAAAATACGTGTCACTGCTAAAATTACCTGCAAACTATTTTTTTTCAAACTACAATAAATCAGATGAGGACCCTGCTACTGTATGTAAGCAAAGGTAATTGTGAAAAAGACAATGGCCCAGATTCATAAAGCAATTACGCCTGTCTAACTGGTGTTAGACAGGAGTAATTTCAAATTTTGCGCGCCGTATCACTAGTTTGAATCCTCAAACCATGATACGGCGGCTTCGGGCTTCGATCCGAGAGGCTTACGTCTTCGTAAGCCTTCGGATCTACGCTGCGATATTTTTGCGGCCGCTGGGAGGAGTTCACGTCGTTTTCATGCGTCGGGATATGCAAATGTGTTTTTACGGCGATCCACGAAGATACGAGCGGTCTTCGCAATCGCTTACGTCTGTTTTTTTTACGTACTGTTAGACCAGCTTTTTGCTGGTCTAACGGTGCGTAGCCCATGTTAAGTATGGCCGTCGTTCCCGCGTCGAATTTAAATATATATATTTTTTTTTTTTGCGTAACTCGTTCGGGAATAGAAATGTCCGTAAACGACGCTACTCAAACAACGAATGACGTAACAACGTGATTTCGCGCAATGCACGGCGGGAAATTTGCGAACGGAGCATGCGCAGTTCGATCGCCGCGGGAACGCGCCTATTTTAAATCCTTCACGCCCCCTACTCGTCTAGATGGATTGCGACAGCAGAAATACACTACGCCGCCGTCGTTTACTGGACAAAATCTACCTGGATTCCACGTAGAGCCAGGTAAAAAACGGCGGCGTAGTGTATTTCTGATACGCTACGAGAATCCAATTCTCTCTGAATCTGGGCCTTTACATTTTTCACAGTCTAATATGTAATGCCAGTTTATGCTGTTGCTGAAACTGTCTTTTGAAAATTGCACAATTCACTAACCCCACATACAGCTTTAAGGTGTCCCCCTAGCAAGGTATTTAAAGAATTTGAGTATTTCGATGCATCCTTAAAACCACATGCTGTACAAAAAACCTCTTCCAGGTACACAATATTTTTTCAAAAAGTTTTTTGCATTGGTCCCTCATTGCAGTGTTCAGCTCCCCATGACTTTTTACAGTAGTTAAAAATGTTTAGAACTTACTATCACGATTCACATCCCATAAACTTTGAAAGTGAAAACCTAAAAATGTACAATTCCAATATAGTGCCTAGGGGATCCCCTTAGTCTAACTGTAAAGTGGAAGATCTGTACCATGTCTAGAATCTGCTGCAGCAATAATAGAATAGAAAAATAGAAAAATAGAAAAAAAAATGTTTTCTCGCAAGCTGCCTTTATTTTGCTCAGCAACAATTGGGGAGCCAGTGTGTATGGTGAGGCCACAATGTAGTGAACTGAGAACAAGATTAGAGATTTTTTTGGATACATTCTGGTGGCACTTTGACTAAAATTGGTCTTTGGGTGTCATGGCGCTTTGCCACGGTAACCCTATATATGTAAAAAATTGCAATGATATGCACCTGTCAGACAGGTACTGAAAAATTGGACTTTGACCACCAAGTCCACCTTTGCCTGTGGGCACATTTGTTGCTGGCCCCCTTACAGTGCCAGGGGAACGTCTGCCTCTCCTTGTAGTCCTTCCAGACATTATTGGGAGGTTGAAAATCTGTATGTTGATGCACTTAAATCAATGTAAAGAAGTGTTTAGTGCCCTTTAATTTAAGAACTCACACTACACAGACACACTCCACAGATACAATATAATTTACTGTAATATAATGTGCCAAATGTACAGTGATGCACAGAACTATTTGGCGTTAAACTGGCAGTAATACACGCAAAACGATATGGTGTTTAACTGGCAGTAACACACGCAAAACTATATGGCGTTAAACTGACAGTAATGCAAGCAAAACTATATGGTGTTAAACTGGCAGTAACGCACACAGACATAAATGGCATTGAACTGGCAGTAACGCAATCAAATAGATGGTGTTGAACCATCACTACACTGACTCTATCTGAACTGTCCATACTCTAGCTATACACTAATGTCAAGATTACTGACACAGTCTCACTACACTACAGTGAAACTATCTGAGCTGTCCCTACTCTACACTAATGTATGTATAAATGACACAGTCTCACTACACTACAGTGAAACTATCTGAGCTGTCCTTACTCTAGCTGCACACTATGCAAAGCTGAATGATGTTCCTCCTCACTACACTAACACTATCCCTAGACTGACACTAACCTAAGATTCTACACTGACAATTGAAGCAAAATAGCAGAGTATAGCACACTAACTAATTAATAGCATTGAACAGACCTTGTTCTATCTCTATCCATGCCCAAATCACACTGATAATGGCTGCAATTGCTAAAATACTCTTAGACTGTGGGGCTGGAATGAGCCATGATTGGATGAAGTCATGATGACAGTGTCCAATCATGACTCTGACAGTGCTCTGTGCCCTGATTGGCTGAAGTTTTCACTGCTTCAGCCAATCAGGGCTTGCAATGCACTGTTCAGTACCGCAATGCATAGTGGTCGGTTCAGGGGGGCTGAACAAACAGTGGAATGTCCTAAAAGTTTGGCTGTTTACCGAACGACCGAACAGCAAAAGTCCGGCCCGAACTTATGCTCGGGCCGAACCATTCACCCATCCCTACTGATGAGTCATCAGCTGTCAATGGGTTTCTCTGCTGACAGCTGAATAATAAAAAATAATGTATGGAATTGAAGGGGAACCCTGTGCCGAAAAGTAAAGTCCCCTCCGAAATCCATACCAGACCCTTATCCGGGCATGCAGCCTGGCAGGTCAGGAAAGGGAGTTTTGGGTTATATTGCAAATACTGTATATCATGACTGATTTTTACCAATTAAATTGTAGACTCAAATGTATATAGAACTAATGTATTATGTTTAACTGTACCAATATCTCCCAGGAAACATATTTGATCAGTTTTTTTATTAGTTTATAATTTAACTTTTTGTATGCTAGAGCCAATATTATAAGTGTCCTAATTAAGATCCTCTATTTTTTATTCATTTATTTATTTCAGGTACTTATATAGCGCCGTCAATTTACACAGTGCTTTACATATACATTGTACTTTCACATCAGTTCCTACCATCAAGGAGCTTAGAACCTAAGGTCCCTAACACACATTCATGCATATACTAGGGCCAATTTGGACAGGATCTGATTAACCTACCAGCATGTCTTTAGAGTGTGGGAGGAAACCGGAGTACCCTGGTGGATACTCACACAGGCACAGGGAGAACATGCAGACAGATGGTGTTGTGCTCTATTGCTAATGACATTGGGGGCAAAAAGTATTTCTGCCTGGTACCCCTATGCAGTGACAATAACATATGACAATATACTGGGATATACTAACCCCTGGGAATATTAGAAAGAGTATTTCCTCATTGTCTGAAATGATTACGACATCCAAATATGTATAAAGTTTGAATAATAAAGTCTAACAGTGAAGGCCACAGATCCATAAAGCAAGGTAAAGGACAATTTAGGCTGTTTTTGAGTGATATTGGTGAATCATTTTCAAGAAAATCCTTGTCTGGTTTGGGTAGCACAAAAATTGCTAACTTTAATGTGAACTGCATTGGAATCCATGGGAGGCAATTCTTGAAAATCAGTTTTCTCCATTTTCAAGGGTAATAAATAAGGGATTGTGAGACAATGGGGGGCTGGGCATATAAAAAAGTGACATTTACAAAAAAAAAAATACCATTTAAATTGGCGGACAGTAAATGGCATCTTACTGACAGCTTGTTGTGTTTTTATGTTATAAAAAAACAACATGGGAATACTTCAAATCAAACAATGGACATATGAAGATTGAAACTACCCTGTGGGACATGTGACAATGAAAACAAATGTAAAAAATTCTGTTGGGTGGGAAGCTACTCTTTTAACCACTTGCTTACTGGGCACTAAAACCCCCCTATTGCCCAGACCAATTTTCAGCTTTCAGTGCTGTCATTCTTTGAATGACAATTGCGCGGTCATACAACACTGAACTAACCAAATTACATTTTTGGTTTCAAATATTTTATTGAGAATTTTCATAAATAAATACAGAATACAATACATGTACAAATATTTGAATATGCACATCATATAAAACAGACTTCAAAAGGCAAATTCAAGCAATAAGCAGATATTCATAAAGTCTATAGAGGACAAATGTAAGGAGAGTATGAGGGATGGGGGTGAAAAAGGGGTATAATGGAGGGGGGGGGGGGAGAGAAAAAAAAGGGGGAGAAAAGAGGGGAATTTCCATATGAGAAGAAAAATGCATGCATTTCATTAGGTAATAACCTTCTATTGAGATTGTAAAAAACGGAGAGTGTGGAGAAGGTGACATAAAACAACTTTATAAAGAAGCTATCCTTAATGAATGAAATTCAGCGGAGCTTTTGAAACATATCCAACATGCCCATTTATCATAAAAGGCCTTAGGTGAGTCTTTGGATTGAGAAATAAGCTCTTCCATATCGGCCATGTACCCAATTTTAGTAAACCAATCCGAAATGCTAGGAGGTGAAGACTGTGTCCATCTAATAGGTATACATAGTTTGGCGGCATTGATCAGGTGAAACATCAATGATTTTTTATAAATGTATTAAGGAAGCGAGGAGTGGTGTAGCAAATATTGGGCAGCCGTGAAGTCAGGGGTATATGATGTAATGTGAGAAATCAGTCGGTGGACTTCCTTCCAGAAGGGTTTGATCAGATCACACTCCCACCAAATGTGTAGGAGTGTGCCCCGATCACGGTTGCAGCGCCAACATAATGGTGAAATGTTTACATTATATTTATGAATGATGGCAGGAGTCCTATACCATCTAGAGTACAATTTGTAATTGTTTTCCTGGGTCAATACATTCAGGGAACCCTTATGGATATGCTGAAAAACATGTTCCCATTCATCATCAGAGAGGGAGATGTCCAGATCACTTTCCCATTTGAGATTTGTTACGTCGTCTTTGACGTCATATGATGTGAAAAAAGACGCGTACATTATGGAAATCAAATGTTTTTTAGGAGAATCTTGGAGACACAAGGTCTCAAAAGGATTTTTGCTTCTGGACCATACTGAACTCGCTCCAGCGCGACACAAAAATTGTTTAACCCGTTCATATCCAGAAGTATGTATAACTATGTTAGGGTGAGAAAGCCTAAAAGAATCGAGGGTAAGAAAGACACCCTTGTCGAAAAAGGTTTCCGCTCTATTTGAACCGACGCATGCGGAATCAAAAATGTTAATAACCGATTGTCCTAAAGAAATCTCCGGGTTAAAATTTATAGGAGTCAGAGGACCATATACGGAAGAGAAATGTATACTTTTACAAAGAGTCCTAACATTTTTTAGGGTGGAACCCACTAGAGGGTGAGAGCAAGTGATGGGTGGGATTTTTCGTGCTATAATCCAAGGTAAATGGATCAGGGGAAGAACAGGAGATGAGGATGTACCTTCTAATTCGACCCAAGCCTTAGTATGTGTATGTAAGTGCCAATCCAAGATACGAGTCATGTGGCAAGCCCAGTAATACTTTTGTATATCAGGTAGTCCTATACCCCCTTTAAGTTTGGGAATAACGAGTTTGTCCCATTTAACACAAGGTCGTTTCAGATTCCAAATAAATTTTGTACACATACGTTTAAAGTCTCTGAAAAAAGTAGCTGGAATCTTAATGGGTATAGTCTGTAGTAAATAGAGAATTCTGGGGAGAACATTCATTTTAATGATATCTGCCCTTCCGAACCAGGAAAAAAAAAAACCTTATCCCAAGACAGCAAGTCATTTTTAATAGTCTTGAGCAATGGTAGAAAATTTGTACCATAAAGATCTTTAATATTTGGAGTCAACTTGATCCCTAGATACGTCAGTGAGTCCTCTCCCCAGTGAAAAGGAAAGTTTGATTTACATAAGGAGATAGTAGCATTAGGTAAAGAGATGTTCATGGCCGTGGACTTATCAAAACTAATTTTAAGATTTGAAAGCGAATTGAAGAGGGAGAAGTCATTTAACAAGTTGGGGATAGTCACTATGGGATTTGAGAGAAAGAGAAGAATGTCATCCGCAAATGCTGCAAGTTTATAATTCTTTCTCCCAATCTCAATGCCAACTATGTCATGATTACTCCTAAGTCTATTGAGCATGGGTTCTAAGAGAAGGACAAAGATAATTGGGGATAAAGGGCAACCCTGACGTGTTCCGTTGGACACAGAGAAGCCCTCCGACAGACAACCATTCACTTTAATTTTTGCTGTGGGAGAAGAGTAAAGCATGAGAATAAGATTGAGTAAACGTTCTCCAAACCCTAGCGCTCTCAAGGCTGCACTCATATTGTCCCATGCTACTCTGTCGAAAGCCTTCTCTGCGTCAAGGGAAAGAAAGAAACCTGACTTACTAGATCTGGAGAGCCAATGTTGTATATTAATTGCCTTAATGGTATTATCCCTCGCCTCTCTGCCTGGGACGAAGCCCACCTGGTCTAGAGAGATAATTTTTGGTAGTAAGGGGAGTAGGCGATTAGCAATAATTTTAGCATACAGTTTAATATCGACGTTTAAAAGCGAAATGGGTCTGTAGTTAGAAACTAGGGATGCATCTTTGTTAGGTTTGGCAATCATGGTGATATGCGCCTCCAAAATATCCTTGATAAAAGGGGATGAAGAGGGGATATTATTAAATGTTTTTAAAAAATGAGGCATAATAGAATCTGAGAAGGTTTTATAATATGATACAGATAGGCCATCTGGGCCTGGGCATTTTCCTGTCTTAAGTTGTTTAAGAGCAGTGATTGCTTGCTCTCTATCAATAGGTCTGTCCAAAGCAATAAGGATTTGGACTATAGGAATGTAAGAATTCATATATTTTCTTTTTCCTATCATCTAAGCTAGCGGGTTTATCATCAACAGGTAAATTATATAATCCAGCGTAAAACTGTTTAAATCGGTCGGCAATTTCGGAAGAGGAAAACAATTTTTTTCCATTTGGATCGGAGATAGAGTATATATTATTATTGTTAAAACGTTTATTAGAATTAAGAGTTCTGGCAAGAAGTTTGCCAGATTTATTGCCAAATTCGTAGAACAGCTTTTGAGATAGAGCGAAGTTGCGTTTTATTTTTTCATCTAGTAATCTTAAGAGAGCCTCCCCAGTTTCCAGTAATTCAGACAGAGTGTCCAATGCCAGCGATTGTTTGTGTTTGTTTTCTAGTAGCTGGATTTGTTCTGTTTGGGATTTGATACGAGCCTGTATAACCCTATTCCTCTTGACAGCAATAGAAATTAGTTTTCCCCTAATCACACATTTGTGTGCAGACCAGAGAGATGCAGGATCTAAGCCTTCAGTGTCATTTTTAATAAAATAAAGATCAATCTTGGAATTTAGTGTGTTAACATTGTCAGGATCGCTAAGCAGAGAATTGTCAAGTCTCCAGATTCTATTATTTACTGGCCGTGAATGAAAAATTATAGAAAAAGTGATAGGATGATGGTCAGAAAAAAACATTGGTTCAATTGAAGCGTCAATAAGATCCTCAAGGGGGGCGTGGCCGGCCGGAGCTGAAGATGGCAGCGTAATCCCTCTGCTCGTCAGCCCCGGGAGATAAACTACGCTATATGACGCCACAACGGCCCTCTCTAAGACATCCTTCGCGGCCATCCTAGCTCTGGAAGCACCCAGGATCATGGCAAGCTCCTCGAGGAAGAGGCTGACCGAATACAAGCCTCAGAGACTCACCGAGTTCTCCTTCAAGCCGGTGGAGAAGGTCAGTGCAGCTAAAGATGGCGCCGGCCAGGCCGCGCCGCAAGGCTCCCTTACGGATCTCCCGTCCACATTGCCGGATGGATCGGGCAACCATACTCCCCCTGTAACCTCTGTCCAGTCCCCAGACAGGGACCCCCTCACTAGCAGCCCCGCCAAGGCCAGAATGCGGCTAGATGCGCCACCGACTCGGCCGGCCCCATCACTAATTGAGGCCCGGCTTTCCTCTCCAACCAGGCCTTACACTCATCCATGGCCTAATTTCCTACCTCAGGCCAGCCTGTACTAGACTCAACTCTAAAGGAAATGCTCCTGTCCCTGCAGTCCTCCCTAATGACTGATCTCTCTTCCCTCTTCACAAGGATCACCTCAGATATACAATCTCTGGATGATAGAGTGACCCACATTGAAAGAAATATGAATGACTGTGCTTCCACTGTAAATGGTGTCATTGATATATATGATGATATCAGGGAGGAACAGACGTGGATGCGTGCTAAGTTAGCGGATTTAGAGGACAGGTCTTGCAGAAATAACGTCAAAATTAGAGGTATCCCTGAATCCATTATGCCTGCAGACCTCCCTAAATACGCCAAGGAACTCATACGCATTGTACTGCCGGAAGCACCACCCCGCGACATAATTATAGACAGAATACATAGGATTGCAAAGCCCTCTCACCTCGCCGCCTCTGTGCCCAGAGATGTCCTGATGCGCGTCCATTTTTTCCACATTAAGGAAAAGCTCATGTTTGGACTCAAAGCTAAAACACCCCTGCCTGCCCCTTACACTGGTGTCCAACTCTTTCCTGATCTCTCAAAGTATACTCTCCAATTGCGGAGGCAGATGAGTCCTGTCACCAAAGGCCTTCAGAACCACTCCATTCAATACAAATGGCGTTACCCAGCCTCACTGCTCGTCACTCATAACGGCAAATCTCATGTGGTTACGGATCTTAACAAGGGTCTCCACCTTCTACACACATGCGGTATCCTGCCCGACCCCTCCATCCCACTCCCGCCTCGCAGCGATCAGAACGAATCCTGCCGGAATGGGAACATGCTCCCAGAAGTTGAGGAGATGTCGTGATCCTCTGCTCGTCAATGGGCCTCCTGCTTCGACAATCCTCCCGTGGGTTTTGACCGAGAAATTGCTTGTTCTTCTTAGCTCCTGTTGTTTTGGACTGTTCTTACCCCCTTTTGGAGGTCGCAGTTGCGCTCAACTCCACCTCCTTGGCTTTACTACCTTCTAAAGCGAGTACTCCACCTAGTGTACCGCTCAGTCTCTCACGCAAGCTCTTTCCCCCCTCCCCGAGGATCCATTCCATCTAAAAGGAAAAAAAAAAAGAGAAGAGAGGCCTCTCGCTCATTTTGGTCTTGCTAAACTGCAGTGGTTCCTTCTCCTACTGCACACTGTAATCATATCTGTTCCTAGTGCTGTAACATATTGTTCTATCCGCAGTTCCAGCTCCACTCCTGTGGACACATCCTGGTCCTTCGCTGATCTCCTCATCTGCCCAAATAACTGGTCTCGACGAACGTGGACTCTGGCTCTCCAAACTGTAAGTCTTTTTGTATCTTACCTTACTGCACCTCACGCTCAAGATGCCACTCAACATCCTTTCATTGAATGTGAACGGACTTAATCACCCAGCTAAACGACAATCACTTTGGAAATCCATTGCGGCTCTTCACAGTGACATTGTCTTCATCCAGGAGACTCACCAGATTCAACCAGATACTCATCTATGTAACAACCGTAAGTTTCCTCATGTGTACCATGCCGTCCACACCACCAAATCCAGGGGTGTGATGATTGCAATTAATACCTCTACCGACTTCCAGCCCCTTGATGTGCACACAGACCCTGAAGGCCGCTACATCATTTTAGTCTGCACCATCGACAAAGCAGAATACACCCTGATCAACCTGTATGCCCCGAACTCCCACCAGAAGAAATTCCTCCACAAAGTGTTACGCATGGCCAAACCCATCCAAAAGGGTTATGTTCTCCTTGGAGGGGACTTTAACCTCGCCCCCGACTTCCTCATGGATTCCACGTCAGCAGCTAAACAACGAGACTCCCTGCTGAAAAAGATTCTTTCCTCCCACAATTTATTTGATGTCTGGAGGTGCCACCACGGAACTGAAAAAGACTTCACCTTCTTCTCCCATAGACACAATTCGTATTCACGTATTGATCTATTCCTAACGGACAAATGTCTCTTGCAACAAATCTCTGCCTCGGCGATCCACACTGCCACATGGTCGGACCATGCCCCAATCTCGATCACCATTGAAAACACCAAGCGCCCACATAACACTTTCTTATGGAGGGCAAATAATTATATACTACAACATGAAGACTACTACCTAGAGATTGCTGATCATATCAAAAACTACTTTGCACTTAATGTGGGCTCGGTGTCCGACCATGGGGTTGTGTGGAGAGCTCACAAGGCCTACATGGGGGGAGTGTTGATGAAGTTAGGCTCTATTCATAAGAAGAGGAGGACGCGGCGCCTCGATGAGATAACATCTCAAATAACCTCCTTGGAATCCCAACACAAAACTAACCCCCGCCCATCAATCCTAGACCAACTGATGTCCCTTAGACGAGAACTTAGAATGCTTCTCCTTCACTCCTATGAATTTCTTCAGAGGAAAGTGAAGGCTACAGCTTACTCCACGTCCAACAAGGCTGGTAAACGACTCGCACAACGCATTAAGCACAGACGCACTAAGACTAATATCTCAAAACTTTTTCACCCACACACCAATGCTCCCCTGACGAATCCCCAAGACATAGCTAATGCATTTAGCGACTACTATAAAGACCACTATAACTTGGCTCAGGACCCTCAAACCCCACAGCCTTCACAAGACGACATCAATGGTTTCCTCCGACACGTTCGCCTGCCCACTCTAATGACTGACCAACTCTCGTCCCTAAATGCACCGCTGACTGCCCAGGAAATTTTGCTGACTATTAGATCACTCCCCTCGGGTAAAGCCCCTGGACCAGACGGTTTGCCAGGAGAATACTACAAACAATTTGCGGAACACTTAATCCCTTACATGACCGACCTGTTCAACGACGCTGCCTCCTCCTCTCATTTTGCACCTGAATCTTTAAATGCTCTTGTTGTGACGATACCGACACCAGGGAAGGAGCCGACAGTACCCCAAAATTTCCGTCCGAAATCTCTCCTTAATTTGGATCTAAAAATATACGCTAAAACCATAGCAGGTAGACTGAAAGACATAATGCCCTCTCTCATACATGGAGACCAGACCGGCTTTACCGTCGGGAGATTGATAAACCTGATTCACCATGCAGAAACAACCGGAACGCCTTCTCTGCTCCTTTCTTTGGACGCAGAGAAGGCGTTCGACAGGGTCCACTGGTCCTATCTTAGGTCGGTGCTCCGCCATTTTGGCTTCCACGGATTCATCTTTAACGCCATTATGGCACTCTACTCGGCCCTTACGGCTCAAGTATTCTCAGCAAGTATGACTTCCCGCCCATTCCCCATCACAAACGGTACACGCCAGGGCTGCCCCCTATCCCCTTTAATCTTTAACCTGCTTATGGAGCCTCTTGCTGCACACGTTAGAGCCAGCCCCACCATATCAGGCATACGAATTGGACACACCTCGCATAAAATTAGTCTATTTGCGGACGACGTCATCCTACTTCTCACAGACCCGGCTTCTTCCCTGGTAGAAGTACAAAAACTGCTCACCTGGTTTAGCAATGTATCTTACTATAAGGTGAACACGACCAAGTCGTTCATACTCGACATCAACCTCGACGCTACTACTAAAAACCTTTTGCAACTCCAACACATGTTCCAATGGGCAGACAGAGAGTTATCATACCTAGGGATTAAGCTGACGCGCTCCCTCAGACATCTTTTCTCCGCCAACTACCAACCCCTCCTACAAAAGATTCGTTCGGATTCTCAGCTCATAACGAAACACGAGATTTCTTGGTCGGGGAGACTGGCAGCATTTAAAATGCTTTGCCTCCCGCAGATACTATATTATTTTAGGACGCTCCCCATACCGGTCCCCACCTCCCTCTTCAGGTCCCTACAAACTATCCTGAACCAACATCTCTGGAAAGGAAAAATACCTCGATGTGCACATTCCAAACTTATTAAGCACAAACTGGCAGGGGGTGTGGGCTCCATAGATTTTGAAGACTATTCAATAGCCGCTATCCTCACTCAATTGCCCGACTGGTTCCGTGACCACCCTACCACTCCATGGGGACAAATAGAACACCTCTCACTAACCCACCCCCCCTCAAACACTGGATCCTGAGTATACCGTTAGGGGCACCAATTCCGTCCTCCCTTTCACCCACCATGAGGGCCACCGCTAAGGACTGGGTCAAACTGATTAATCACTCCGCCTACAAGTCATCTGTCCCTTTAGACCAAATCCCCCTTGAATCGCTACACTACCTCTCGCCAGGGCTGCCCCTGACCCGCTGGTCCCATAGGAATATTTGCTTCCTCCATCAATTATTCCACGATAATAGCCCCAAACCTTTCTCCCAACTCCAGAAGGAATTTGCTTTATCCTCCATAGAATTCTTTACTTACATGAGGATTCGTCACGGTCTACAATCAATACCCTCACCCATGTACACTATCCCACCAAAGACCTGGAAACTCTTAACAGAACCAAGTCCCAGCGTTAAAGGCATCTCTCACTTCTACACTTTGCTCCATCACAAAACTCCATTCTCCAAATCACACTCTCACCTATTGTGGGAAGTTGATCTGCAGCGTTGCTACTCCAATGACCAATGGAAGCATGCCTTGCAATATATCTATAAGTCCACGAAGTGCTCCGCACTATGGGAGCTTACCCAAAAAATTACACTGCACTGGTACCTGACGCCAGCTAGACTAGCATCATTTAATACCCAAACCTCCAAGCTTTGTTGGAGATGCAAATCCTCTAAAGGTGACATCTTCCACATATTCTGGACCTGCCCCTATATCAGAACATATTGGGATAACACATTTAAACTAATATCCACAGCCATCAGACATTCAGTGCTCCCCACGCCAGAGCTTGCAGTGCTCAACCTCACTATTGAAGACACCCCCCCCCTTAGATACGTTACCACCCACATACTACTGGCCGCTAGACTCTGCTTAACAAGACTCTGGAGATCAGAGAAATCCCTGACCATTGACCAGATTATCGACCTTGTGGACCTACACTCCAGTTACGAAATTATGATGGCAACCACCGTTGCCCAATGTACAAAACTACGTCTAGTCTGGAGTCCCTGGGTACACTGTTCTAGAACTGCGATGACCATGTAATGACACTCCCATGTTAAAACACGTTAACTAGACCCTTCTTGACCGATCAATGTGATCGCTTAAAAGTCGCAGTATACAAGAGCTTGCTTATATACCCATCTGTTCGCTAATTCGGTCTACTTGTTATGTTTATTCCTGTTATGACCCATGCAGGGTTTTCCCCCTTGTGGGGCCTCAACTCTGGTTTCGTCCCCCTCCTGAGCCACAGAATGAACCCATATGGGGTGGCCTGGAGGCAGAGGAGACCAAATCACCGGTTTTGTACAAACTACATACCCTGCCGCTAATCTGTCTGTTTACACCTTGTTCCCTACTATGTATGTAAGTTTTATGACGTCGATGCACGACGTACAATGTTTAACATGTACTTTGAACCTGCAAAACTTAATAAAAATCTATTGAAAGAAAAAAAAAAGTAAGATCCTCAAGATCGTTCTGGGATAGAAAGAAGTAATCAATTCTCGAATATCTATCGCGCGGAGAAGAATAAAACGTATAATCTTTGGAAGTGGGGTTTAATGTGCGCCACGCATCATGAAGGGACATGTCTTTCAACACCTTCTTTATTGAATGTAAGGACCTATAGGAAATATTAGAGGAGCCCGAGGATGTGTCAAGTAAAGGGTTCAAAGCCAAATTGAAATCACCCCCCACAATGAGCATCCCAAACTTAAAGGAATCAAGTATTTGCAATGTGTCTGTAAGGAATGGCACTTGCATTTTATTAGGAGCATATAAGTTGGCCAAAGTAATAGGTTTGTTATATAAAGAACCTTTGAGAAAGACAAATCTACCCTCACTATCCAACAGAGAGTCTTGGATCTGAAGGGGACAATTCTTGGAAATTAATATGGAAACCCCCTTGGTCTTGGATTCAGGATTGGTAGCATAAAAAGATAATGGAAACCATTTGTCTTTAAAAATAGGCATGTGGTCAGTTTTGAAGTGAGTCTCCTGCAGAAAAATAATATCAGCTTTCGATTTTCTCAATACCATAAATAGTTTAGATCTCTTTTCCTTGATATTGAGACCCTTAACATTTAGGGAATACAATTTCAATTTAGCTGGTCTTTCAGAAATATTATTAGTAAGGGCCATGTATATAACGTCTTATTTCCCAATATAAAACAAAAAGGGGAAGAAATTCAGGAAAAATATTCCCAAATTACATTTTTATTATTTTTTCCCCACAAATAGAGCTTTCTTTTGGTGGTATTTGATCACCTCTGCGGTTTTTATTTTTTGTTACAAAACTGTTTTATATTTTGTTATAACATTTTGCAAACAGGTAATTTTTGTCCTTCATTGATGTATGCTGATGAGGCTGCATTAATAGGCACAGATGGGCACTGATGGGCTGCATAGATGGGCACTGATAGACGGCACTGATGGACACTGAAAGGTGGCACTGGTGGGCACTGAGAGGTGACACTGAGCGGTGGCACTGATGGGTGGCACTGAAGGGCATTGATAGGTGGCACTGGTGGGCACTGATAGGTGGCACTAATAGCTGGCAGTGATGGGCACTGATAGATGACAGTTATGGGCACTGATGGGCACTGATGGGTGGCAGTGAATGGCACTGATGGGTGTCAATGATGGGCACTGATCGGCGCTGGTAGGTGACACTGATAGGCAGCACTGTTAGGTGGCAATGATTAGGCACCCATTGGCACCACTGGTGGGCATTGATAGGTGGCACTCGTGGGCATTACTAGGTGGCACTTTTTTGCACTGGTGGGCACTGGCATGTGGCACTGGCAAGTGGCATTGGCAGGTGGCACTGGCCGGTGATACTAGTGGGCACAGATGAGGTGCCTGTGTTCCTTCCTCTTCGGGACTGATGTTCCTTGCACAAGAGCCGGAGATCTGCTTTGGTAAGGGCCTAGTAATGGACTGGGGGGGACCCATGCTGTTTTTTTCCAATTAATTTTATCTGTATTGCCAGGACCCGACAATTCATTATAGCCGCAAACAGTTTTTAACGACATTTAGAAATGTCATTTCCTGCAGGGAAACTTTCTAAATATGCGCTACTTTACAGGCATACTATAGACACCCCCTGGTACGAAATTTAAAGGAATATTTCACTTTTATTGTTTCACTTTAAGCATTATTAAAATCACTGCTCCCGAAAAAACGTTAGTTTTTAAAACTTTTTTGCATTGATACATGTCCCCTGGGGCAAGACCCAGGTCCTCAAACACTTTTTATGAATACCATGCATATAAGCCTTTAAAATTAGCACTTTTTATATCTCCCATAGGCTTTTAAAGGGTGTTCCGTGGCTTTCGAATTTGCCGCGAACACCCCAGATTCTTCGCTATTCGACGTACAGGCGAACACCCGATGTTCGAGTCGAACTTATGTTCGACTCGAACATCGGGCTCATCCCTAATTAAGATATCAAGTATCAAGATATTCATGTCAGGATCATTTCCGATGGGGCCCACGCGAGATCGGGTTGTCTGATGAAAATGGTCCATCAGACCGTTTTCATCAGACGAACTGATCGTGTGTACGCGGCATAAGGTTCAATGATGATAAATGGTGCTTAATAAGCTTAATATACTTTCATTTGGTATAATATAAAAAGGTCATTGCCCTAAATTAATTGAAATTTTCTCACTTGTTGCTATCAGTTAAGAAAAATATATGGACTTACATGGCAAATAGCAGCTTTTCTTATCAAACACATTCTTGTCAATGTCTAGAAGTTTCTATTACTTGTTTTAAAATGTAGATACATAACTGGATAATTTTATAAAGAGACTGCATACATTTGTCCAAAAAGTGTTATTCTTTATTTCAAAAATGTCAGTTCTCAAATAGGACCCTTCATGGGATTAATTACTTTAAAGAGTGAAACCGTGTTTTGAGGGTGACACATTCTTTTTCATTTTATAGACCCTTAGGAATGATGTGACAACTAGAAATGGCATCAGATGGATCTAAGACATGTATAATTAGACCCATATCCAGCAGTAAATGAAGAATATCTTAATTCGTTGAATACTGGGCAGGTAATGCTGGATAATTTAAATGGTCTCTTATGCTCTTACTGGCTGTCAGTTACAATCTTTAGCTGAAGAACACAAATGAACTTAACAATACATCAAATAGCTTCTTTTCATCCTAGAATAAGTATATATGGAAAAAAGTCAAGAAGTCCTACATACTTGTCTATAATTCAAAGTAATAACGGTAGATAGCTTGACAGCCAAGAAAATAGCCACCATATTTTTCATAGCAAGATGTCTTATTAGGCTGACCTATACTTTAAATCATGGTACTAATGGGAAGTTCCCCTAAGAGGTTTTAATGCAGCAAATTATATGGATCCAAGTAAAAGAGTTGTGTAAAAATATTTTATTGAAATATATTGGGATGCACATTATCACTAAAATATCAATCCTGGTAGTAGAGATACAGTAAATATTGCATAATACAGCAAGGCAGCCTGTCAGGGAACTCCCGCAAGACGTTTTGCACACATACGTGGCACAATTGCGGGCACGCATGAGCACAGGCGCGAGCACGCGCGCACACGTACGAGCCTAATTCCTTTTGGCGCCAGACAGCCTATTTAAAGGTAGTCTGGGCTCTTGTGCTTTGCTGACTGATCTTCAGCTCTGTTACTGAATCCTGCTCTGATCCTGTGTGTCCTCCCAGTATTTAGACCCGGCTTGCTCTTGACCTTTGCTCTGTGTTCTGTCCCTGTACTAATGCCCATCTCTGACCCGGCTCCGTTCCTGACTCTGGCTCTGTCTATGATTTGGTACCTCACTGCCCGCCTGCTGACGAATCTGGCTATCCCTGAGACCTTGCTCCTGTCTATGTTCCTGGTTGCTGTTAACTCTCGGTTACCTGCCTGGCTGTTACTTGTCCCTGCTCAGCTCACCACAGTCTACTCCAGGCCGCTAAACCCTGCCAAGCTGTTCTCCCGGGACCTCCTGCTCCAGGCACTTGTGTCCCTCTTGTCCTTCGGCTTCCTCTGTCTCACCTTGAGCGGAGCCAGGACAGGAGATATAAGAGAGGCCGACCTCATCAAATCAGTCTCCCATCCGATCCCTGACACAGCCATGTGATTTATACAGCATTTCATTATATAATCGAACTGCATGTAGACCCCGATGTGTTTCGACCTTAGGGTCTCTTCAGGGGGATGAATGGCTCCTGAATAAATATATATAAAATATCTCCGTTTTACTGAAGTCATTGGACATTATGCATTGATATTTACAAACATAACAATGTTATATTTACCGCCTGAAAGTTGGATGAATGACATCACAACCTGGAAGAGTTAATAAAAACAGTTAGATGGATGATCCAGTGATTCTTATAATCATCCCTGCCTTACCCGGAGAGGAACAAACGGCCCAGTGGCCTTACAAGAAACCATATCATAGGCACCCACTGAGGGGATGAGGGAAAAATGACGGCACCTGCAGCAATTAAATGGGTAATGACAATGTATCAAACAGAGCCTGTTGAACCCTCGATGCATGATTTCTAGGTTTGTTTATTTTTAGTATGTACATCTAATAAGAATAATATTATTAATACCATTATGGTAGTATAGATATGTGTGATTGTAGCACGGAAAGTTTCCTGTGATGAATTGGTAGAGGTGATGAAATGAGGTAATGTAGAGGGGATAATGCGTGGGGAAATGTGAATTGTAGTAATAGGTGCTTGAAGTGAAATGTGTGTGAGAAACTAAAAAGGTGACACACCTCTTTAAATCATAGGGTTTGGCTGTCTAGCAGAGTTTAATGTGAAAATGCAACCAATACATTCAGTTTCAGATTTAAATCCCAATTTCACACATGTAACAATGCAATAGCATCAGGATACAGTAGCATGCGGATACAGTTCCAGGCCAGAAACTGTCACGCAGCAAGGTACAGGAACTTAGGGCCAAGGTGAGTTAACAGGCAGGCAATATATTACAAAATCAGAAGACAGGAAGCCAAGTCCAAAACACAGGCCGAGGTTACAACAGGCAGACAAGAATCAAGAGACAGGTAAAGGCAAGCCATATCATACATCGGAAGGCCCAGCAGGTTAATCTGCAGGCAAATCTGAAGGACAAGCCGAAGACCACCCAGCAATCTGTCCATGTTACATTCCAGCTTATATATGCTGCTATGTGCCAATAACAGTGCTGAACATATGCATGATCCTAAGAGCATTCTTAATACAGCCATACAAATATAAATCTGGTACTGACCTAATATGCGCTGAAACACACGTACAGTATGCACCTGCGCTTGTCTTCTCATACTGGAACACACTGAAGCTTCCTTACAGTAATTTTGGGAGGGGCCTTGTAGGAAGGCCCCAAGCACCATCACTTCAAAAATGGTCAAGACTCACTGAGTGGCTGTGCATTACAGTGGACAGCCTCACATAGACAGGAGCTGTAGCAAGTGGATGGGATGCACAAGTTAAAATGACTAAAGCAAAGCCCTTTTCCAATGGTGACGCAAAAGAGGACTGCAGCTTGAAGTATTTCTGACTATATTGCAAGGTAAGTGAACTTTATGTGCATGACCCAATGAAGCACTGGAGTGGGTTGATAAAGGTGGAAGGGATTTGAGTTCACAGACATGCAGGAGTGGGGTGCTGGTTTCAGTGAGATATTACTGCATACAATAGAGGATAGGAAGGCTCAGTTTAGTGCTGGGATGTAGAGGGTGATAGGGAAAGAAACCTAGAGTAGTGCTGGAGTTTCCTATGGCAACAGTTATTGGATCATACTAGATATATTGCAGAAAAGCACATATTTTATTAATATATTACAAAAGATTTTTTGGCACAATTAAGAATCTCCAATTGCCACCAACACGGGTGCAAATCAAGAGCCCTGATTACAAAATTATTCCTTATCTATTCTGATCTTTGCACACATCCAGGTTTGAGTTTACTTTTTTTTTTTAACTGGTGAAAGTTGGACTATTGCCTCCAGCAACCTGTGTTTTAATCCTGCCTAGGTCCTTATTTAAACAGCTGCAGGATTCCTACTTTAAGTTATATATCATTTAAAACTGACTTGACTATCACTCTTTGAAGGATATGCTTTCTTGAGTCTCGTCCTGCGTTAATGTACAGTATAATGCTATGTCGGTACTTTTAGAAATCAAAAAAAAATATTAATATAATACTAAAACTAGGGTTGTCCCGATAGCGATACTAGTATCAGTATCGGGACCGATGCCGAGTATTTGCGCGAGTACTTGTACTCGCGCAAATACTTCCGATGCCTAAATAGAATACTTCCCCCCGCCGCTGCCGGTATGGGGTAAATGGTATGGGGGAAATGGCTGAAGAGACATGGGACATGGCTGCATACTGTATGTGAGGAACATGGCTAGAGGGACATGGCTGAACGGACATTGCTGCATATGTGAGGGACATGGCTAGAGGGACATGGCTGCATATGTGAGGGACATGGCTAGAGGGACATGACTGAACGGACATTGCTGCATATGTGAGGGACATGGCTAGAGGGACGTGGGACATTGCTGCATATGTGAGGGACATGGCTAGAGGGACATGGGACATTGCTGCATATGTGAGGGACATGGCTAGAGGGACATGGCTGAACGGACATTGCTGCATATGTGAGGGACATGGCTAGAGGGACATGGGACATTGCTGCATATGTGAGGAACATGGCTAGAGGGACATGGGACATTGCTGTATATGTGAGGGACATGGCTAGAGGGACATGGCTGAACGGACATTGCTTTATGTGAGGGACATGGCTGAACGGACATTGCTGCATATGTGAGGGACATGGCTAGAGGGACATGGCTGAAGGGACATGGCTGCATATGTGAGGGACATGGCTGAAGGGACATGGCTGCATATGTGAGTGACATGGCTAGAGGGACATGGCTGCATATGTGAGGGACATGGCTGAAGGGACATGGCTGCATATGTGAGGGACATGGCTAAAGGGACATGACTGCATATGTGAGGGACATGGCTGAAGGGACATGGCTGCATATGTGAGGGACATGGCTGGAGGGACATGGCTGCATATGTCAGGGACATGGCTGAAAGGACATGGCTGCATATGTGAGGGACATGGCTAAAGGGACATGGCTGCATATGTGAGGGACATGGCTGAAGGGACATGGCTGCATATGTGAGGGACATGGCTAGAGGGACATGGCTGCATATGTGAGGGACATGGCTGAAGGGACATGGCTGCATATGTGAGGGACATGGCTAGAGGGACATGGCTGGAGGGACATGGCTGAATATGTGGGGGACATGGCTGGGGGGACATGGCTGCATATGTGGGGGACATGGCTGCATTTGGGGACACATGTAAAAAAAAGTTTCGGTATTCGGTATCGGCGACTACTTGAAAAAAAGTATCGGTACTTGTACTCGGTCCTAAAAAAGAGGCATCGGGACAACCCTAACTAAAACTTTATCAAATCCTGCACAGTTTACAGTTTACTTTGGTTAATTCATTCAAATTTTTGCTTTCAATAATAAAATTCCATTCCATTTTTTCTTGTATTCATTTATTCACGATATTTATATAACACCAACACATGCACTTTACAGAGTATATAGAATCTCTTACGTCAGTGTCTGCCCCTAATGAAGGTGGCATTGTAATGTTTATTCTGCACTCAATGCAAGTACATATATTAAAAACACCTCTATGATGAACATGTTCTTATAGTATGACGAGATTAGCAAAATGAGCCCAAAGGGTGGCACACTTGCTATGGAACTTCTGTTTTATTGTGCCGTTGTACGTGCTGTACGTGACTGTACTTGACCGTGTTCTTGACGTTCGGAATTTCCGACAACATTTGTGCGACCGTGTGTATGCAAGACAAGTTTGAGCCAACATCTGTTTGAAATGTATCCACGGTTTTGTTGTCGGTATGTCCGATCATGTGTACATGGCAATTGTGTTATATTTTGAGTTGATTGTATTTTTCTTTCACACTCAAAAAAAAACATTGAAAGGATAGACTTCATGTAATTTTTAAATTTTAATGAATTCAATTGGTACATTTCATTTTCAGATCAGGAAATATAATAGCCAAAATGTTATATTGTAGTAATTCTGGCTATCCTGCCCAACATACTGACAAGCATATGCTTGCTGTTATGATGACCACACTGAGACATGAAATCTTACTCTTCTGAAGGAGTCTACAAAGTGCCTTTCCTACACAATGAGCTACCACATTACACCTTGTCTGACCGGTGGGTGGGCAGAAAAAATACAGTTATTTAAAAGAAAGGAAAAATGGTGCACTGAAAACATGAAAAAAAAACAAGCTGACCAAGTGTTAACAAAGGAAAACACATAAGCCTGGCTTTGTTTTATTTGTTTACTATTATGCGTTATTTGCTGTTTTTTCTTCTTTCAATTTCTTTTATTGAATTTCAAACAATACAGAAAAATACAAAGTGAATTACAAAGAATTTGCTAGCCATGAATGCACATTACAGTATATGTATAATGCAATAACAGAAACAGGTATTAAGGAACAGGGAGATTGCTCGATGAGAAGAACTTCATGACATGACATATGGAACACTATACAGCCTTCATAGTAGAGCACTTATGGAGCACAGCAGAAATCAAGTTGTTACCACTCGAGCCACTGTGACCATAATTTACTAGTGGATAATGGGCTACCCTCTGAGAACATGAACATGCATTCATAAGAGCCATGAGTATGCACTGAGGAGAGCACCTTTTCTAACAGAATTGAGTCTGCTAGTCCGCTCTTTACGGCACAGGCAGATCGGCATGTTCGGCTTCTTTCGGAAACGCTGTGACTTGGACGGACGCGCCTATGCAATACGGGGGGTGGGGCCTTATCTGCCGGGGGAACTTTTGCTGAAAAGACGTCAATCATCTGCACGACCTCCCAGGTGACATGCCTCCTCAGCTTGGAAACTCCCGCGGGGAGAAGTACCCAGAAGCCGGAATGAAAAGATAGATTATAATGTATGTACAGCATAAAAAAAAAAAATTGTGGACTGTACATGTTAGAAGTCTAAAGAAGTTGTGAAACCTCCGCTTTAACTGCAACTGGATGTATGTTTTAAAAGCTTATTCCATCAATAACTCATATTTAAAGTCTTCACAACATGTAGTGTTTTAGCCAGATCATTTTGGAAATTCATAAGATAAAAAACAAACAAAAATAAAATAAAATTAAGTGATAGATTGAACTAGGTTTTTAATGAAAAAAAACAAAAACAAAAAACAAGCCAAAAAAACACAGCTAATTGTTAATTGGCAGTAGCAATTATTCTCAGAGTAACTGGCTTGCTAAAGTAAGCTATAAAGGTCATATTCTTTAATTAAATGACTGATATATAAACTCTGTAGAATTTCAGGCCACATTACAGTCAAAACATGACAAGATGAAAATATATTGCTAGCATTTTAACAGAAAAATACATTGAACTACTATGTAAAGAAAACAAAATCTAAAAAAGAAGCAGTACTTTCAAAATAGAGTGGAAGCCTACCGTATTTCAAACTGTCCCTGATATTTGTAACTGCACTGTAGAAATGTGGGGGACTAACAAGAATTTATAAACTGAACTTCTGTTCACCCATAAGCAAAGTAAGCCAGCAAAAAGTAGATGCTCATGTCCATCATCTGACAAATCTAGCAATTTAAATGACAATTTATATGGTTGGATTTGGAGTACTTGTAATAGCAGGTGCATACAAAATTAGCATTTAAGGACTTTTCAGAACATATTTTCAAAGCTACCTTTGCAATCTTTATGTTCAAAACAATCAATCAGCTAAAGTAACACAAATTCCTTAGCAAGCAAATGGTTTCCCCATGCACTTTACTATTTGTATTACACAATAATACAGAATATTCAATGTACAATTGCAAAGTAATGCATGAAACAATCTTTCTTCTGTACATGTACAAAAATCTAGGAGATGTGGAAAAAAAGTCTAGTTTTTATATAATTGAATACTATATAACTTGTGTAACCTCTAACTCATAAAATCAGAAAAGCTCAGCCAGTAATGCAATTTATTTACAGCAGTTTCAGTCTTGGCAGTAGAGTGAGGATTGAAAGAGTGCTTAAACAGACCTCCTTGTTACCACCAGTTTTATGAGGATTTTAAACTTTTGAATACCAAGGCTTATGAAACTTAAAATGTTACTTCATAATGTGCATAAGAGAAAATGCCATCTCTCAAACAAACTTTTCCCTAACAATAATGACATTTTTGTATTAAGCACATGGGAGATTTACTAAAACTGGAGAGTGGAAAAGCTAGTGCAGCTCTACATAGAAACCAGTCAGCTTCCAGGTTTTATTGTAAAATCTTAATTGACAGGCTAAAGTTGGAAGCTGCCACGCACAGCTGCACCATACTCTGGGTGTTTCAGTTTTAGTAAATCACCACCATCATTTGCAAGTGTATGCTTAACTACGGTAACTACAAGTTGATTATTTTCCAGATCCATATATAAAATAATGGCAGCAACATTATTACTGCCGATAGTCAAAATAATTATAACAACAATGACAATAACTAGGGATGAGCCAAACACCCCCCCCCCCCCATCGGTTCGCATCAGAACCTTCGAACGGACCGAACGTTCCCGCGAACATTTAGAACCCCATTGACGTCTATGGAACACGAACGTTCGAATTCAAAAGTGCTCATTTTAAAGCCTAATATGCAAGTTATTGTCGTAAAATGTCTTTGAGAACCTGGGTCCTGCCCCATGGAACATGTATCAATGGAAAAAAGTTTTAAAAACGGTTGTGTTTTTTTCAAAAAATGATCGTCTGTGTGGAAGTCCATCGGTCAAAAATCCATGCATGCTCAGAATCAAGTCGACGCATGCTCGGAAGCATAGAACTTGATTTTTTTTCAGCATGTCGTAGTGTTTTAGGTCACCGCGTTTTGGCACGGTTGGATTTTTGACTGATGTGTGTAGGCAAGACTGATAAAAGTCAGCTTCATCGGATATCCGACGAAAAAATCCATCGGAATAGATTCCATTAGATATCCGATCGTGTGTACAAGGCTTAAGTGGAATATTTATAATACATTTGCTTAGCAAATCTCTCATCATGTGAACAAATGTAAGAAATAATACCCATACTGTTTTTAATATGTGTGTTTTAGTTTCTTTGTAGTCTTTTTGTCGGGTGAATGTAACAACCCTAAGGCCGCGTACACACGAGGAGATATATCCGATGAAAACGGTCCGACGGACCGTTTTCATCGAACATGTCTCCTGGGAGATTTTTGTCTGATCCCCGGGGACAGACAGCGCGGTGACGTGGCGGTGACGTTGACGCCGCCACGTCACCAAACCAGGAAGTAAAATACTTCCACGCATGCGTCGAATCTATTCGACGCATGCGGGAGATTTCAGTCCGCTGGTTAGGCGTACTAACCAGAGGACATATCTGACAGACTGCTTTCCAGCAGACAAGTTTTAAAGCATGCTTTAAAACTTTTGTCTGCTGGAAACCTGTCTGCTAGCCCATACAGACGATTGGATATGTCCGCTGAAACTGGTCTGCGGACCAGTTTCAGCAGATATGTTTGATCGTGTGTACACGGCCTAACATTCTATGCAAAGAGAAAGATATTCATAAAAACATTTGACTATCGGACTTAAAATGCATCAATAGAGAAAATAACCTAGCACTTTAAGCTAAGAATATTCAACCGACAGGCAAAATAATATAACAGAGACCTCAGCACTGTGAACAAATGGGTGTTCAGCCTAGTACACTTCCAGCTGCATTGTAAAGTGAAATAATAAGAATTGGTATTATCGCAACTTTTAAAAGTAAAGGCTGCCTCCTGGTGGGATGGTAGCCTGCACCCACCAGCGTTCTAAAAACCAGTGGCTCATCCCTGTCTGGCATGTTCAGCTGTCAAGCAGGTATTTTCTACCGGCATCTTTATAGCCCTTTATACTGGAAACAAACAGTGGGGGTTGTGTAAAAAAATGGTGCGCAGTCCCATCTAAAATGTATATCAAGCCTCTTAGGTCTGGTATGGATTTTAAGAGGTATCCCACAAACAAAACAAAAAAAAATAGGAATGAGGTCCCCTCAAATTTCACACTAGACCCTTACCCAAGCACGCAGCCTAGGTAAACAATGCCAGGCCACATGTTCCCAACATGGGAGGGGAGGTACCTAGCCAGGGGGGTACCCCCTGGAATAGCACCTTGTTCCCATGTTGATAAGGGCAAGGGACTCTGCCGCACAACATTTTACATAGCATGCCTAGTCTTTCACCAACAAAGTCAGTAGTAAATAAACACACACTTAAAAAAAAAAATTATAATCTTTATTTTATAAATCTTTTCATTTTAAACAACATACATAGAAGAATTTTGACAAGAAGAATTTAATATATCAAACAGAGCAGTGCAGCGCAAACCTAAATAGCATAATATTAATATTAAAACGAATATGCTCATACCAGTGAAGACATAATTGAATTAATAACAGTGAAAAAATAAAATAAAATAAAATAAAAAGAAAGTCCACATTTGCAAAGTGCAAACAAATCCTGTGATCAAAACAGTCAGAGTATCTCCACCATGTGACTTGGAAAACCAATATTTCAAATATTTCAAACGTGATCCCTTCACCAGTAAAGATGGGTACTCTCACCTCACACCAAGACCCTTGTTTTACCAAAGGTCTAAAACGCTTAGAACAAATGGCAGGAAATCCAGATGGCTCAAAGATGTGCAATTGTCAGCTGAAGGACCCGGAGATATGCAAGTATCCTCAGTGGCACCAACGAATCAATATGCAAAGAAAAAAGGCCAGATCTAAGAGCTTCCATATAAACCAGGTCTCTTTAATGAGTAAAAAATGTGCAGGGTACTCACATTCAAGTAGAAAATACAGGCATAAAACACCATATCAGGCAGCTCAAATGAAGATGTGGGACATCAAGGAGTGACATGGGATGGTTCCTGACCCCGGACGCGTATCGTAATACTACTTCCTCAGCAGGGCGGAAGGAAGTAGTATTACGATACGCGTCCGGGGTCAGGAACCATCCCATGTCACTCCTTGATGTCCCACATCTTCATTTGAGCTGCCTGATATGGTGTTTTATGCCTGTATTTTCTACTTGAATGTGAGTACCCTGCACATTTTTTACTCATTAAAGAGACCTTGTTTATATGGAAGCTCTTAGATCTGGCCTTTTTTCTTTGCATATTGATTCGTTGGTGCCACTGAGGATACTTGCATATCTCCGGGTCCTTCAGCTGACAATTGCACATCTTTGAGCCATCTGGATTTCCTGCCATTTGTTCTAAGCGTTTTAGACCTTTGGTAAAACAAGGGTCTTGGTGTGAGGTGAGAGTACCCATCTTTACTGGTGAAGGGATCACGTTTGAAATATTTGAAATATTGGTTTTCCAAGTCACATGGTGGAGATACTCTGACTGTGTTTGATCACAGGATTTGTTTGCACTTTGCAAATGTGGACTTTCTTTTTATTTTATTTTATTTTATTTTTTCACTGTTATTAATTCAATTATGTCTTCACTGGTATGAGCATATTCGTTTTAATATTAATATTATGCTATTTAGGTTTGCGCTGCACTGCTCTGTTTGATATATTTACTTCAGGAATTTTGTGATTGTTCTTTTGGTGTTCAGCTTGCATCCATATGAAATCCACTCTTTGAGTATTTTTCATTTTTACACTTATTATTTTTATTTTTTTCTGATCTTTATATTTTTTGAGCTGATTGCACCCCCCCTGTTTTACATAAGAAGAATTTAATATTTTATACAATAAACTTATTTTTTGGAGATATCTTTTTTGAAGAAACCCTGAAACAATGGGGTATAGGCCCTCGACTTTTTCAGAAAATCTTGGTACTTTATCACAATCCGAATGCTAGAGTATGGATAAATGGAACTCTTTCAGATTCTGTAACGATTCAGAACGGAACACATCAAGGATGTCCCTTTTCCCTCTATTATACGTGTTGGTAATGGAACATTTGACAACAGCTATTCATAATAATCTTGGTCTGCATGGCTGTCGTCCCAGAAGGGAATGTGTGTCTATGCACTATGTTTATGGCCTTTTGTCAGTTGCATTTTGTGAGTACCCACTTTTATACAAAAATGTCTTATTATTAAATTATCTCTGGTAATGCACTAGGTGTGCATGCCTTCCATTTCTGTTTTTCTTGTAGTTCTATTCGGATTACCCCATCTGGGGAAGGCAGCATCCAACTAGTTCTGGGATACCATATACAGTATACCTTTCACACCACTATTTTATCTGACATCTGTTACTCCTCACCTTGGAAGACCTATGAGCACTGAAAGTGACTGTGCTTTTTGTACACTCACTACTTTATATTGTAACAACGTGTAATTTCTTCAGTGTTGTTACATGGAAAGATATAATAAAATATTTACAAAAATGTAGGGGGTGTACTCACTATTGTGAGATACTGTGCGTGTATGAAGGAAATGTTATATTCATTTTAGGATGTGGATAACAATATTTAGGGTAAAGATAAATAAAATAATTATTTGTTGGAATATAGTTATTAATTATTGACATATGGTATGGGCCAGATATACCTTATTTAGGTTTATATATATTAAACATAAGCTTTACAGTATATAAATTTAGATTGAGAGATATCATTTCTTGATAATGG
>JAJQKJ010002821.1:0-127083 GCA_029574335.1 Rana kukunoris
TCCGGTAAAGCGGGGAAGGCTGGAAAATCTGCCAGCAAAATAAATCAAAATGCTCTACAAAGCAATGTTTAATGCGGTTTTCCATCCCTGTAGGTTCAGAAAGGGGAAGAAATGGTTTCCCCTGCCTTTCGATTTTATTTTGATGTAATCTGAAACATTTCACAAGAAAATAAGCAATGAACGGTTCTTACGCTGGGTGAAATGTGGAGGGTTGTCGTTGACATCTGACAAGGTGATATTTACAGTCGTCGTCCCAAACAAGCCTCCCATTTGTCCCCCCATGTCTTTGGCCTGGATCACCACTTGATACTGCTCTTTGTTTTCTCGGTCCATTTTGGGCAATGCTGTGTTTTGATGACACCTGCAATACAAGAAATAACAATTTAGTATTGGGAAAATACATCTTTGGAGCAAAAAACGTGATGGCGCGAATAAACACTGGGCTCCTTGGGGTTCATAAAAATTTACCAAAGTCAAAGCCACCTGCTTCTAGATATGTATGCACTAGACATGTTTTCCTCCAAATGCATTTTTGTCCAAATTTCAGGTATTTTCCTTATTGTTTTAAACAAACAAAAACAAACGTGCAGAATCCAAAATCCAAAAGATCCAACATAAAAAAATGCTTTATTTTAGTTTTCGTTGCTACAAACAGTTCGATATGGTAGAAGATTTTATATGACGCTGACAATAACAATCTGTGTCTATCGAACGTTGAATCTGTCATTGAAGACTTATGGTGTCTGTCGAAAGTTCTAAGAAGATTTGACAAGCAGCTAAACTGTACGACGCAGCAATCATACATTTCGGTCAAATGCTCGGCCCATAGACTATAGAAGGATTTGAATGTTGGTTGACTTCTAGTAATAATAATTTATAAATATATTTATTACTAGTGTCATACAACATTAGAATTCTACTATAGCTTGTAGGCGGATCATTCGACCGGAAATGTACGATTGCGGTGTCAAATCTTTTAGCTGCTCCGTCGAATCTTCTTAGAACATTCGACGGACAACATAAGCCTTCAATGACAGATTCCACCTTAATTAATTGGATTTTCAGATGAATGCATATTTTACCGAAACAAAATAAATAAAAAACAAATTTCGGGAGTAACTAAATCAATTTATTTTTCAGACGAAAACTAAATTCCGAAACAAAATATTTCAGTGTACACATGTCTAGTAATTACAGCTTGTCTAAGTGATAATAAAGTTACAGAAAGGCTCTTATTATAAGAACCAGCTTTCCTCCTTGGGTATGCTTTACACTTATTTTGCAATGAAGTATTGATTTTTTTTTTTATGTAAAGCTTGCTAAGGGGTTCCTAACAATACCTCAGGCTGAAACTCCGCTAGGTTCTGGTTGTATCTAAAACAGGCATATAAGTGTCATTTTTAGCCCTGGAGATGTTTCTGTGACAGAAACTTACTTTGGTAACAGAGCTGATGTAAACCAGGAAGAGAAAAAACTGTCTGCGCTCTAAAATGGTTCTGTCATTTAGTGTGATTTAGTAAAAGGAGTGGCACAGACTCTTTTTTCAAGGTGTCGGCTCCTAAATGGCATGTTACCCGTACTTCTATTTATTGCCTGGAATTGCTGATTTCAACAACTTTCTACTATCAAATCAGGAGCTGCTCAAATCACTAAATTTATGGAGTTGGTCAGCTAGCTAGAGTTTCCAAAGTTCAATAAACACAAATGTGATCTTTTAGTTATAAGTAAAGCCTAGTTAACTGAGTACTCCTGAAATATTATATGTCAGTAAATGTCTAACTCTGTTCACGTTCACCGGGAAGTTTTGGGTGTTCTTGCATAGCTTTGTAAGTTTCGGCACCTCTTCTGTTGCAGTCCGCAAAATATAAAATAGATGAAATCTCTAGCTAAGACATTGGCAACTTCTCCTAACAGACACAGCAGGTGTGCAGACCTGGGAACTCAAAGGAATCTCATCAACAGATTCACAGAGAGATATATGAAGCTGTCAGGGAGTTTAACACTCCAGCTTCTACCAAAAACACCTACTCTATATATATTACAAACTAAAATTTATTTTTTTGTTAAGAAAATGGCAATAAATATATCAACACTTATGCATGTTAATAAGAGGTCGTCGGATCTTTTAGATTGTTAACTCTAACGATGATTCCTCTCATATTGTAACTGTCTGCCTTCGTTTTGTAAAGCGTCAAACTGTTGGCACTATACATATCCTGTATAATAATATTATTAATTAGTGCAGTGAATGATCATTTCTAACTGGTTGCCTAAACCCACTACAACTTATTATTACAATCTTATATCTGTATTATGCATGACCGATCCAGCTAACCAAGTCATTTCTGACTGTTGTATTCAATGGCATAATGCAACTGTAAACTGTAAACTCCAGGCAGATATGAAACCTCAAATAATGCAAGCATGTGTTTTTTACAAAATCAAGAAAAAGCAACTGCTTCACGTCCATTTATCTTGGTAATAGACTCTTGTAATACCCTGCAATGCAGAGCTCAGACCAAGAGAGGGAGGTGAAGCATTCTGGTCTAGTCAACCATACTGCAGTGTTCATGTGCTGGTGACAAATATGCTAGAAGGCAGAAAGAGTAGAGTGATGACTTAATTTTCCTCCTGCTTCTCCTTCACTGTTTAATCGCACGTTGCATGCATGAGATGACTTCATCCGTGTATTTAGCTGTTTGCCTGGAGTTAAGCTTTGCGTTGATGACGCATGCCAGCCATACTAAGTATAGGAATCTAAGAAAATGTTTTATTAAATGATCTTGAAAAGTGTGGTATGAATAAAATGTATTTATAATAAGACAAAAATATATATATATATAATAATAATAAGCTGTGCTCTTTAAAGTCACGTATTGACTAAATATACAAAAATAAAAATATATTAATAAATATAATATATTTAATAATAATATATAATATAAATAAAGAAACTGAATGGGTTGTTTTACAAGGTGAGGGTTTACAACTACTTTAACTAGAATAATTTACAAGAAAAAAATGCAACTGCAGTTATGCACCTATATATACTTGTCTACCTGTTCTAGAGCTCCCTGGGACATAGGGTTGTCTAATATGTAAATACCACATTACCAAAGGCAATCTGTTGAGCGCCCTTTGCAAACCTGCCATGCCATTGGTTACTAAAGAAGAGCCTGTGGAAGGTTGGAAGGAGTTCCGCAAGCATCTTGGCCATTAGAAAAATGGCACTGATGCGTGCCTGCATTTTATTCCACTATTTATGACATGTAACATTTTTGTTGGAGAGCTTGTTTAATTTTAAGAGACTTTGTTTAACCACTTGCCAAACAGCAGTTTTTACTGCAGCCGCATGGCACAGCTGGACGAAATTATGTTATGTTACATCGCTTCGCTCTATGGCCACTACGGGCACGTGTGTGCGCCCACTGCTCGCCCCCAGAGCCGATGCGAGTGCCCGACGGATGCGATGACCACAGGGCACCCACGATCGCTCGTGACACAGCGAGAACCGGGATCTGTGTATGTAAACACAGAGATCTTGGTTCTCTCAGGGGAGAAATGACTGATCGTTTGTCCATACAAAGTATGAACAGTGATCTGTAATTTCCCCTAGTCAGTCCTATCCCCCTTCAGTTAGAACACAGATAGGGAACGCAGTTAACCCCTTGATCGCCCCTTAGTGTTAACCCTTTCCCTGCCAGTGAGGTTTTTACAGTAATCAATGCATTTTTATAGCACTGTCGCTGTAAAATTGTCAATGGTCCCAAAAATGTGTCAAAAGTATCCAATGTGTCCCCCATAATGTCACAGTCCCAATAAAAATAGCAGATCGCTGCCATTACTAGTAAAAAATAATAATAATAATAAAAATGCCATATTTCTATCCCCTATTTTGTAGATGCTATACATTTTGCGCAAACCTATCAATATATGCTTGTTATGATTTTTTTTTTTTTACCAAAAATATGTAGAAAAATATGTATTGCCCTAAACTGAGGAAAACATTTTTTTGGGGGAAAAAATTGGATATTTATTACAGGCATATCCCACTTTTAAATACACAATTGGTTTTATTTGCTAAAGCTTGAAAGTGCAAATTCAGGCTCACTTCTGCATAGAAACCAATGAGCTTCCAGGTTTTATTACAAGGCTTAATTGAACAAGCTCGGGTTAGAAGCTCATTGGTTTCTGTGCAGAAGTGAGCCTGATTTTGCACTTTACAGCTTTAGTAAATAAACCCCATAGTGTACTTAAAAAGTGGGGTATGCCTGTATAGCAAAACGTAAAACATATTGGGGGTTATTCACTAAAGGCAAATCCACTTGGCACTACAAGCACTGTAAGTGCACTTGTAAGTGTAGTCGCTGTAGATCTGAGGGGGACATGCAAGGAAAATAAAAAACAGCATTTTTAGCTTGCACATGATTGGATGATAAGCTTCCCCTCATTTTAGATCTTCCCCTCAGATCTACAGCGACTGCACTTACAAGTGCACTTGTAGTGCAGAGTGGATTTGCCTAGTAAATGACCCCCATTGTGTTATTTTCAAAATTGTCGCTGTTCTTTTGTTTATAGTGCAACAAATAAAAAACGCAAAGGTGATCAAATACCACCAAAAGAAATCTATTGTTGTGGGACAAAAAAGACGCAAGTCCTGTTTGGGTACAGCATCGCGCAATTTTCAGTTAAAGTGACGCAGTGCCAAATCGCAAAAAGTGCTCAGGTCAGGAAGGGGTAAAACCTTCCAGGGCTGAAGCGGATAATGTTTTTTTAAAGACGTTCCAAATGCACATAAACAAGCTCAGTCCACATCATTGTGTTGTAGTAAACAAAAAAGAACAGCAGCATGCATTTTTGCACAATGCAATGAGCATGTATGAATGCAATGCACTGGCGGGAGTGTTTTTCATAATTATCTGTGCACCTGCAGAGCTCTAATGAGGAAAGCTGCTGGGCCTGCAACCCTTTTTAGCTGTGATTATCTAGTAAACGTATATGACCAAAAATGTTTGCAGGGGATGCCTGAAATCTGACTTGTATCTTAGTGCAGACTTCTGGGAAAATTGGTGAGCCAATCATACAAACAGGAAATTACTGTATTTATTGGAGTATAACACTCACTTTTTTACCCTGGAAATAGAGGGTAAACTGTGTCTGTGTGTTATACGCAGGGGGCTGTGGACATTTTTTTTCCTGAAACTTCTCTCTTTAAGTTAGAGTGCGTGTTATTCGCCTGTGCGTGTTATACACCGATAAAAACGGTATATACACATACACCTCCAGGTAGCCATATTGCATTGTATTTCCAGAAAAATACAAAGCTACAGATTAAAAAGGAAAGAACAGTTTTAAAAACATTCAATTACATTATGACCTGTGTCGCAATTGTAAACAAAATATATTATTTTTTTCTGTATTTGATTTTTTTCCCCACAAAATTGAAGTTACCCTTTAAAGCAAAGGGAACACAGAGATTGTGGCGTGAAATGGGCCAAAGGGATTTTATATTGTTTATTTTTTCATTTGCACATGTACCTGGAATTACTAAAATTCTATGAAAACATATTTTGGTTAGCAGGGGTTCAATCGTTTATCATTTTTAAATCCTTTCTGTTATCTGTGCCGAAATATTTGGTCATGTTCATGAGTCTTATTAGTTTTCAGTTTTGAGATACCATGCTTAAAGCCCTTAGGTTTAGAATCGTTTACCTATGGCTGGTATTCTACTAACAAGATGTGAGGATTTTCTTGATTCCTAAAATGATGTTAAAATAAAAAATTGCCTGCATTCCTTACATATGTCTTTTTACACTCATTTAATAGTTAAGCAGCCCTTATCTTAAGTTTATTACTTTTTATCTAAGATGTAGAAAGCCTGTTGCTTTACCAACTTTATCAGCCCTTATCATTCCTTAAGGTAAAGAATCATTAATTAGTTTAGCACTTGTTATCGAAAAAATTCAGCATTTCATCGTTTATCATTACTAGCAGAAATGACCTGGTCATATAATAGTAAGAAATGGTATTTGAAGGAAGTCAAAGAGAACCAGTCATGGCTGGGCTTATGAAAGAATCGGAATATTTAGCCTTTACAGAGGATCTTCATCCTAGAGAGAAAAACATTTCAGTCAGCAGTTACAAATACTGTAATGCTGCGTACACACGATGGGTTAGTCTGATGAAAATGGTTGGACCGTTTTCATCAGACCAAACCGATTGTGTGTGGGCCCCATCAGTTATTTATCCATAGGTTAAAAAAATAGGAACTTGTTTTAAAATTATCTGATCGATAAAAAACCTATAGAAAAAAACAATCGTCTGTGGGCACGTCCATCGTTTAAAAATCCATGCATGCTCAGAATCAAGTCGACGCATGCTTGGAAGCATTGAACTTCATTTTTTTCAGCATGTCGTTGTGTTTTACGTCACCGCGTTCTGACACGATCGTTTTTTTTTACCTGATGGTGTGTAGGCACGACTGATCATCAGTCAGCTTCATCGGATAACTGATGGAAAAACAGGGCATTAGGCTCACACTGAAGCGCTGAATGCGCTGGCGGTAAAACGCTGCTATTTTTAGCGGCATTTTACCGTTTTGTTTGCCGCGATTTCTGTCCGCTAGCGTTTTGGCTTTAACCCCTGCTAGCGGCCAGAGAAGGGTTAAAACCGCCTGCAAAAACGCCTCTTTGCAGCATTTTGCAGGTGCGTTGGAGGCGCAACCCCATTGTTTTCAATGGGCATGGGTGCTATAGGAGCGTTTTTTTTACTGCTCCTACCGCGCCTAAAAGATGCAGCTGGCAGGACTTTTTTTAGCATCCCGCCAGCGCAATGCTCCAGTGTGAAAGCCCTCAGGCCCTCAGGCTCAGAGCCGTAGGAACATGAAGTGATCACAGCGGTATGGTGGTGGGGGAGGGGCAAATACATCTCTCATCTACATCTCTCTCTGCAGCAGTAAAAAATTGACAGAAGGGAGCAGAGGAGAAGCTAGCTGAAGTGCAGGTTGAGCCACAGGGAGATTTGCTCCAGGGATTGTCCCTGCTGCCCCCTCCTCCTGCTTGTCAGTAGACATGTGCAGACTGAAATATTTTGTTTCGGAATTTTGTTTTTGTCCGAAAAATGAATTTATTTTGTTACTCCCGGAATTCATTTTTATTTATTTTTTTCCGTAAAAAAATGCATTTGTCTGAAAATCCGAATTAAGGTCAAATCTGCAAATTGAAGGCCTATGGTGTCTGTTGAATGTTTTAAGAAGATTCGATGGAGCAGCTAAACTGTACGACGCTGCAATCGTACATTTCCGGTCGAATGTTCCGCCTACAAGCTATAGAAAAATTCTAATGTTGTATGACACTAGTAATAATTATATTTATTAATTATTATTACAAGTCAACCAACATTCAAATTCTTCTATAGCCTATGGGCCGAGCATTTGACCGGAAATGTACGATTGCGGCGTTGTACAGTTTAGCTGCTTGTCGAATCTTCTTAGAATTTTCGACAGACACCATAAGCCTTCAATGACAGATTCAACGTTTGTATGTTTTTCGCTGCTTCGACGAATCTTCATTGTTCATGTCGAATGGTCTACCAGTACCCCAACACTGTCTCTATAATGTTGAATCTTTCCTCTTTATGTAGAATAATCTTGGACTAATAGAGTGAGGCCTCGTACACACGACCGAGGAACTCGTCGGGAAAGACACATCGTTTTCCTCAACGAGTTTCTTGTTAGGCTTGTCGAGAAACTTGACAAGCTGTCTTTGCGTACACACAGTCAAGACCAAATCACCTTGTTCTCAAATGCGGTGACTTCAATACATACAACAGCAGGGGAAGTTTGGTTCCACTGGCACAACCCTTGGGGCTGCTTTTGCTAATCTCATGTTACTGCGTGTTAGGTAAAAGTTTGGTAAAAGACATTTGCACTTTTCAGTTTGTTACAGCGTGACAAATGTGCTATCTCCAATACAAACGCTACTTTTACCGAAGGTGCGCGGGTTTCTAAGCATACACACCAACGTGTTTCTCGTCGAAAACCAGCCCAACGAGGAACACGATGAGGAAATTGAGACTCCCGTTGAGGAAAAAGAGAACTTGCTCTCTTTTTTCCTCGTCGAGTTCCTCTACAGTTTTCTCGATGAAAAGCATACACACGACCGGTTTCCTCAGCAAAAAAGCTCTCCCACCAAGTTTCTTAATGGATTCTGTCGAGGATACCAGTCATGTGTACGCGGCCATAAGGTTAGGCACATTTGACCACTGGTTCGATAGACACAGATTGCTGTTGTCAGCATCATGTCGAATCTCCTATCTATATCAAACTGTTGTAGCAACGAAAACAAAAATAAAGCATTTTATATGTTGGATCTTTCGGATTTTGTATTTTGCACATTTGTTTTTGTTTGTTAAAACGATAACAAAAATACCCGAAAATGCATTCCGACGAAAAACAAATGCACATGTCTACTTGTCAGGTCCCTGTACAGAAGGGCCAACTGTACTGCCTTATCAGCAATCCTGGATGTATGCCTTGTCTAAAAATCCTATATTTTTTGCAACACCAAACCATGCTACAAAACTGCCATTGATCCTTTTCTCAGTGTACATTTATTATTATGTTGCACTTCTGAAGTTAAATTAGGAATGCAATTAGTAGGCTCAGCTTTTTCTTTCTCCAGCCTTTAACAAAATGCAGGTTTATTTAGAGAGTGCTTCCAATTGCAGGCTATAATATACTGCATAGAATTGTTTCCATGAACCTGTACTTTGCTTATAATAGGTCAAATTAAAGGCTCAGATTATAGCAGGCCTTCCCTGTGCTCGCCCACCACCCTGCTATATTTCCTTATGCTCCAGAAAATTCTATGTTTTGCATTTCTGAAAGGTAAAAAATGACACAGCGCTACGTAGGCGCCCTGGTTTTGGACAGCTGTGCTTACATTGTTTGCTATTAGTGAAACATATTGCTTTACATAGTCTAGAAAATGTATATTTTTATTTTAAGCTCCATCCGACATACAAAACAGCACATCAGAGAATTAACCTGTGATAATAAAAACTGCACATACTGTGCAGCCATCAATAAATATAAAATAAAAGTTTGCCATATAGCAATCAACAGTAGCACTGTAAAAACAATAGGGACCTGAAAACAGAGCAAAGCAATAACGACAGGAACGATGAGAACAATGAGGCTAACATTTTAACCTATGGTTCTCCCCTTGGAATAACAGTAAAGGTACATGAAAGAAGCACCAGCCTTTAATAACACCTCGCTCATTCTTGTGCCGCAACTATAACCGCCTATACAGGTTACTAACTGAAAATATATATTTAGTCTACAGACAGCCATTTAAAAGGTTAGAGACAAATTAGAGAATTTACAGACACATCACTTTAACCGTTTTATAGTAACCATAATGTCTTATTTTCAGCAGGATAAGTAACATTTTTTGATATTGTGTGCTTAACCACTTAAGCCCCGGACCAAAATGCAGGTAAAGGACCAGGCCCCTTTTTGCAAATTTGCACTGCGTCGCTTTAACTGACAATTGCGCGGTCGTGTGACGTGGCTCCCAAACAAAATTAGCGTCCTTTTTTTCCCACAAATAGAGCTTTATTTTGGTGGTATTTGATCACCTCTGCGGTTTTTATTTTTTGCGCTATAAACAAAAATAGAGCGACAATTTTGAAAAAAATGCAATGTTTTTTTACTTTTTGCTATAATAAATATCCCCCCAAAATATCAAAAAAAAAAATGTTTCCTCAGTTTAGGCCGATATGTATTCTTCTACCTATTTTTGGTAAAAAAAATCGCAATAAGCGTTTATCGGTTGGTTTGCGCAACATTTATAGCGTTTACAAAATACGGGATAGTTTTATTGCATTTTTTTTTTTTTTTTTTTTTACTTATGGTGGCGATCAGCAATTTTTTTCGTGACTGTGACATTATGGCGGACACTTCGGACAATTTTGACACATTTTTGGGACCATTGTCATTTTCACAGCAAAAAATGCATTTAAATTGCATTGTTTATTGTGGAAATGGCAGTTGCAGTTTGGGAATTAACCACAAGGGGGCACTGTAGGGGTTATGTGTTCCCTGTGTGTGTTAACAACTGTAGGGGGGTGTGGCTGTAGGTGTGACGTCATCGATCGCGTCCCCCTATAAAAGGGATGACTCAATCGATGTTGCCGTCACAGTGAAGCACGGGAAAGCCGTGTTTACACAAGGCTCTCCCCGTTCTTCAGCTCCGGGGACCGATTGCCTCACTCCAGCGGCATTCGGGTCCGCGAGTCCTACGGTCCCGGAGCTTTGGACCGGGTCACGGGAGTGCACCGCGGACGCGCACCCTTGACCCACGGGTGGGTAGTAGTACAGGACGTACCTGTACGTGGATCTGCCCAGCCGTGCCATTCTGCCGACGTATATGTGCAGGAGGCGGTCCTTAAGTGGTTAAAGCGGCATTAAACCCCAAAATAAAAATGTATTATATTGCAGCTTACTAATGTGTTAGCTGCATTCGTTTTCTTATTTAGACTGGTGATCTGACAAGTACAGCAAGTCCTTTTTGTTTCAGCATCTTTTAACATACCAAGCTGATCCAGCAAAGGTGGCCAATAGAGGGTTGAGACAAACCACTTAAGTCTGACAAGAGTGCTTACAATGATCAGCTTTTATTCATTTAGTAATAACGTTTATTTTAAAAAGAAAAAAGCTGCTGCTGCAACTGCTTAAAAATATTTAGATGGAGCTAGTCTAACACTATTATCTCCCCTGACTGATAAGGCTGCTGTTCAATGGTGTCTCTGTTGCTCCTCCAGTGGAGTGGAGAAACCTTATGACAGAAAGGGGTAGATATACTAAAACTGGAGAGTGCAAAATCAGTTATAGCTGTGCATGGTAACCAATCAGCTGCACCGATATATGTTGGCACAATGGCAGCAGTGGGCAAATGGGCATACAGGTACATCCCCTTTAATTTGCGGCACTCAATGTCTGCCGGTGGCCCACAATTGTGTCACAGAGAGGCAGATAGAGGAGATGCCTATGTAAACAAGGGATTTCCCTGTTCTGCCTAGTGAGATGACAGGGATCTACTTCTCCCTGTCATTGGGAGTAGTGATCTCTGTCATGTCACTGGTAGCCCATCCCCCCACAGTTAGAATCACTCCCTAGGACACACTTAACCTCTTGATTGCCCCCTAGTGTTTAAACCCTTCCTTGCCAATGTCATTTATACAGTAATCAGTGCATTTTTATAGCACTGATCGTTGTATTAATGCCAATGGTTGCAAAATAGTGTCAAAAGTGTCCGATGTGTCTGCCGCAATATCGCAGTCACAATAAAAATCACAGATTACCGCCATTACTAATAGAATTTTTTTTTTACGCTTACTGCAATTTTTTACCAATAATATGTAGAATAATACATATCAGCCTAACTGGGGACTTTATATATATATATATATATATATATTGGTGGATACTTATTATAGCAAAAAGTCAAAAATATAGCTTTTTTTCAAAATTGTCGCTTTCTTTTTGTTTATAGCACAAAAAATTCAAACCACAGATGTGATCAAATACCACCAAAAGAAAGCTCTCTTTGTGGGAAAAAGGGACACCAATTTTGTTTGGGTACAGCATTGCATAACCCTGCAATTGTCAGCTAAATTGACGCAGTGCCGAATCGCAAAAAGTGCTCTGGTCAGGAAAGGGGTAAATTGAAGCGGTTAAAGGCTAAGTTCACCTTAGTTCACCTTTTTTTTTTCTAAATTCCAGCACCCCAATATAGCAATAATGTACTTCTTTTGCAAAAATAAAACAGCTTTTTATTTATTCTACACACACTTACCTCACTTCTTTATGGATGTTTCAAAACACTGCTTGATTACTTCCGCCTTAACTCCTTGATAGACTTTAGGTCATGACACAGGAAGAAGTTGACCAGCTGAGGGTAGATGATGCAGGGTGTGTGCTAATGAGCTGGTCAACCCTCCCAGATAGCAAGCAATGGTGCTGCAAGTTTGAAAATTACTTGCTAAGCTATCGCTAGACTTGCTAGGATTCACAAGTTTATTGCACAATTGAAGCAATTCCACATTGCATAACTCCCGATCAAGTATCTTTGCAAATCTGCTGCAAGTTCATGCTCAGTTATGCTGTGCAATAGTCATCCCACCACAGGGGGTCACTGTGGCTGAATTGTTAGGCTCAGAGTTTCCTCAGAAAATAGGTGCAGGAACTCAACCACGGCCCTGTTCAGATTTTACAGTAGAAGGGTCTTAAAGGGGCATTAAATACCAGGATTGCATTATATACAGAGTGCAGAGTTCAGGGGGGTTACACACAGAGTCCAGAGCTGTCACTTGTAAACACAGAAACCAGACTTCTCTGTTTACAAGTGATTGTGGTGAGCAGGCACAAAAGGGTCTGAGCCAGAGGTGGTGCAACTGAGTTCCCCCAAGTTCCCCCTGAAAAAAAGCCCTGGTTATGCTATAGACTTGCAGAGCTCTTGCTGTAGACTCACTACTACAACTTTGCTCTTGCTAGATACTTATCAAGAACATTTGCTACAAATTGGAAAAGTGTCAACTAGAACTTGTGCTTCAAGTGCTCAGCAAGTGTACAACTTGCCACTGAAAATGTGCAGCAAGTTAACAGACTTACAATTCAACACTGCCACAAAGTTATCCTTGCTATCTGGGCCTTCCTGTGTCATGACCTAAAGTCTGTCCAGGAGGGAAGCCAGAAGAAATTGAGCAGTGTTTTGAAAAATCCATAAAGTGAGATAAGTGTGTTTGGAATAAATTAAAATCTTTTTTTTTTTTTTTTGCAAAATAATTATATCAATGGTATTATTGGTACATAGGGGAGCTGGAATTTATAAAAAGATGAACTTAAGCTTCGTACACACGACCGCTTTTTCAGGCAGGAAAACTGCCAGGAGAGCATTTGGCCGGGAGTGTGTATGCTCCCTAGCAGACAGGAATCCCAATGGGAAAATAGAGAACCTGGCTCTCTATTTTCTCGTCGGGATTCCCAAGAATCCCGTCAGGAAAACCGAAAAAAATTCCTGATGGGATTCCCGGCGGTGGGTACAGGGCTTTAGCCTTTAACTGAACAAGCTGAAGTTAGAAGCTGATTGGCTACCAAAGGCAGCTGCGCTGTATTCTGAGTGCTTCATTTTTAGTAAATCAACCCCTGGTCAGATCACCAGATGAAAATAAATAAATAAAAAATTAACAAATGCAGCCACCACATTTAAAGCGATACTAAATACTAATGTTTTTGGTTTAAAAAAATATTATTTTATACTTACTTGCACTGTGCAATGACTTTGCACAAACATTCCCCTTACTGCCTCCTCCTCGGGCCAGTCTGCCTGTGCTATCTCCTTCGTTCTCCACCAGGTACCTCCATAGCAAGCCTGGAACTAAGAAGGCACTCGTATGTGTGAGCTGGGTGCATCCATAGACACACAGAGAGCCAAGTCCTTGCTCCCTCCTCACAAGAGTTGGACTAACAGCTTATAGCTCCTGCTGCCCTTGGTTTCTGATGTGAAAGCAGGAAGTTAGGGGGAGCAGTGCTGCAGCTGAGGCAGTGCTGGATAGGTTACATTAATGGGCTTGTAAAGGTAAAAAATGTTTTCCCTAAATAGCTTTCTTTACCTTAGTGCAGTCTTTCTTCACTTACCTCATCCTCCGATTTTGCTTTTAAATGTCCTTATTTCTTCTGAGAAATCCTCACTTCCTGTTCTTCTGTCTGTAACCACACACTAATGCAAGGCTTTGTCCCTGGTGTGGAGAAAGCCTATTGAGGGGGGAGGGGGCGAGCAGGAGTGTCAGGACGCCCACTAACACACAGCTCCTTTTTCTATCTGCAAAGTAGAGAGCGTCCTGACTCTTCTGATCTCCCCCTCCCCCTCAAGAGGCATTCTCCACACCAGGGAAAAGACTCACATTACTGTGTGTAGTTACAGATAGAAGAACAGGAAGTGAGGATTTTTCAGAAGAAATAAGGACATTTAAAAGCAAAATCGAAGGATGAGGTAAGTGAAGGAGGACTGCACTAAGGTAAAGGAAGCTATTTAGGGAATAGTTTTTTTACCTTTACAACCCCTTTAAGCTAGGTAAGTATTTTGGGATGGAGCTGGGTGGGACCATGGTAGTAAGAAGTTTTTTTTACACAAATGCAGAGAATGCATTATGGTGAAATACCTCCAGAATTTAAAACTATTTTAAAAATTTGTACGCTACAATATACAGTATAAAGGTTTTTGGGTTATAAAGCACTTTCACTGGGAAGGCAGGAGCAATATTTTTGGCCATACAGGCATCAAATCAATGAGGGCTTGTCCACTGCAACAGCCTGTACTATCCAGTGCCCACTGGTGGGCAATGTGAAGGCAGTGATGCCAATGTCATGTAAACAGCACATTAGACTGTAAGGCCGCGTACACACGATCAAATCTGTCTGCTGGAAACGGTCCGCCAGACCGTTTCAGCAGACAGATTCGATCGTGTGTACGGGCAAACAGACGGATTTGGCCACCCGACAGATTTGAAAGCATGCTTTCAAATCTGTCGGCTGGGAACCCGTCCGCCCCACATGTCTGCTGGTTAGTATGCTAACCAGCAGACATATCTGCTTGCACACGCGTCGAATGGTTTCGACGCATGCGCGGAAGTGTTTAACTTCCTGGTGAGGTGACGTGGCGGCGTTAACGTCACCGCCACGTCACCGACACGTCAGCGCGCTGTCTGCCGGCGGGGATTTTGGTTTGATCGTGTGTACACGATCAAACCAATACATCCCAGCAGACAGATTTGTTCAAATCGGTCTGTCCGACCGATTTGAACAAATCTATTTGCTCGTGTGTACGGGGCCTCACTGTTTTTTATTTCAGACCTTTACTAAAAAGGTCAAATAATTATTTTTTACTGGGAGCAGCACAGACAGTACCATTGTAGATTGCATTGCGCCATGCTGCTCTGGAAAAAAAAAGCATGGCATGCCGATGTGAACGGACATGATATTGAACAAGGTGTTTTGCCTTGTCTATGTGTTGGGTAATGGGCCTTGAATGAAGCATAGCATACAGAGAATATTTGAAAGGCCACTAAAATACACATTTTCAAGCTTGCATTAGAGTAAGACAGTGTTATGAACACTGCAGTTGGCTTATGTTCTAATGCAGGAAAAAAAATCAATCCTTTTTATGGACATTTACATTTTTTCATAGACTTCGTATTATATTAATTGACCCTTTTTTATGGACAGTCAATACATTTCAGCTAGCAAGGCCAGACCTTTTTCTTCAATTTCTGGACAGCTGTCAATGAGACTATTTTTTTTCCTTCCCTTATGGAAATAGATTGGTGATGAGCCAATCAGGGGTGGTGGCAGGGGCTGGGTGTGAATGTTACTCCTACATGTAGCAGATCTCACCTCTGCATGAAATATTCACCATTGAAAGGTCTATGCATTGCGAACCATAGCAGAATATAAACTCTGACCACCTGATTGTATTAACAAGTAACTAAAGGCAAAACTTTGTATTAGATTTGACCACAGAGTCACTACTGTCATGTTTTTATTGTTGTCTGTTTCCCTGTGGGGGAATTTACTCTCTTTAACCACTTGACATCCCGGCAATTGTCAAAAGACGGCCACAAGGTGGCCACAAGGTCCCCCGCTCCTCCGGCCACTGGGAGGCACTCGAGCGCTGCAGGCGGCGCGCCCGCTGCATCAATGAAGTGCCGATGCACGTGCCTGGCGGCCGCGATGTCGGCCTTGGACACCCGATCGGCAGATACACAGACAAGGACGTGGATGTGTGTGTGTAAACACAGGGATCCATGTCCTATCAGGCAGAGGAGACCGATGCTGTGTCTCTTATACAAAGAGACACAGATCGGTCACCTTGCCCAGTAGGTCCCCCCCACAGTAAGAATCACCTAGCAGGGAACACATTTAACCCCTTCCTCACCCCTGGTGTTAACTACTTCCCTGCCAGTCAATTTATACAGTAATTAGTGCATATTTATAGCACTGGTCGCTGTATAAATGTGAATGGTCCCAAAAATGTGTCAAAAGTGTCCGATGTGTCCGCCATAATGTCGCAGTCCCGATAAAAATCGCAGATCGCCGCCATTACTAGTAAAAAAAAATGAATAAAAAAAAATCATAATTCTGTCCCCTATTTTGTAGGCGCTATAACTTTTGCACAAACCAGACGCTTATTGCGATTTTTTTTTTACCAAAATACGTAGAAAAATACGTATTGGCCTAAACTGAGAAAAAAAAATGGGATATTTATTATAGCAAAAAGTAAAGAAATATTGGCCCAGGTTCAGAGAGCCATTACGCCTGTCTAACTGGTGTTAGACTGGAGTAGATTCCAATTACGCGCGTTTTCTAGCTAGTTGAAAACCTCAAACCATGAATAGACGGCTGCGGGCTTCAATTTGACTGGATTACGTGTTCATACACCTTCGGATCTACGCTGCAATAAAATTGCGGCCACTGGGTGGACTTCCCGTCGTTTTCCGAGGCTGGGTATGCAAATGAGCTTTTGCCGGCGATCCCCGAAATTACGATCTTCATTCGCAATCTCTTACGGCACCTTTAGTCATCTTTTTTTTGCGTAACACTATACCAGCTTTTTGCTGCTCTAATATTAGACAGCCCATGTTAAGTATGGCCGTCATTCCCACTTCGAATTTCTACGTTTTCCGACGTCTTTTATTTTTTTTGACGTAAGTCGTCCGGGAATAGGAATGTTAGTAAACGACACTACTCAAACAACGAATGACGTAACGACGTGATTTCACGCAATGCACGGCGGGAAATTTCTGAACGGAGCATGCGCAGTTCGATCGCCGCGGGGACGCGCTTAATTTAAATGCTTCACGCCCCCTAATCTCGTATTTTGATTACGCGGTGAGAAATAGACTACGCCGCCGTAGCGTACGGGCAAAAATCTACCAGAATTCGGTGTAGAGCCTGGTAAAATACGGCAGCGTAGAGTATTTCAATTACGCAGTGCAATATTAAGTGTATGTGAATCTGGCCCATTGTGTTTTTTTTAAATTGTCGTTCTTTTTTGTTTATAGAGCAAAAAATAGAAACTGCAGAGGTGATCAATTACCACCAAAAGAAAGCTCTATTTGTGGGGAAAAAGGGACGTCAATTTTGTTTGGGAGCCACGTCGCACAACCGCGCAAATGTCAGTTAAAGCGACGCAGTGCCGGAAGCTGAAATTTTGCCTGGGCAGGAAGGGGGTATATGTGCCCAGTAAGCAAATGGTTAAGAGCCGATTCCTGTGCAAATTACATCTGAATCAGTGCGGTGTGATTTGAGCCCATTGACTTTGAATGAATACTTTTTCAAGGCACCATACAGTACCTTGAAAAAGTATTCATTCCCCTTGAATTTTTCAAAAATTTGTTAAGTTACAACCAAAAATGTAAATTTATTTTATTGTGATTTTATGTGATAGACCAACACAAAGTGGCACATAATTGTGAAGTGGAAGGAAAATGATAAATGGTTTTCAAAATGTCTGAAAAGTGTGGAGTACATTTGTATTCAGCCCCCTTTACTCTGATCCCCCTAACTAAAATCTAGTGGAACAAATTGCCTTTAGAAGTGACCTAATTAGTAAATAGAGTCCACATGTGTGTAATATAATCACAGTATAAATACAGCTGTTCTGTGAAGCCCTCAGAGGTTTGTAAGAGAACCTAAGTGAACAAACGGCATCATGAAGGCCAAGGAACACACCAGACAGGTCAGGGATAAAGTTGTAGAGAAGTTTAAAGCAGGGTTAGCTTATAAAAGAACAAGCTTTGAACATCTCACAGAGCTCAATTCAGAAATTGAAATAGTTTGGCACAACTGCAAACCTACCAAGACATGGCCGTCCACCTAAACTGACAAGAGAGCATTAATCAAAAAAGGAGCCAAGAGGCCCATGGTACCTCTGGAGGAGCTGCATAGGTCCACAGCTCAGGTGGGAGTATTTGTCCACAAATCTGGTCTTTATGGAAGAGTGGGGGAAATTCTCTATTCACTGGAAAGCGAGGGGAAATTCACTATTTTTAGTTTCTGCCAGAACAGGAATAGAGGAAAAAAAATTCCAATGTGGATATTTGTTCCTGTAACAACTAAGAGATTTCCCTTACATTGAGACACATATGTCAAAAAATAAAAACAAAAAAACCCACAACAGTTAAACTATTTTAACCCTTTATCTGACATGAAATAAAAAGCAAAATTCCAAGTTTTCTGTCACTTTAAATGGATTGTTTGGTTCAAGCGATTGGTTGGGTCAAGTGATTGGGACGCTGTGTGCGCTGTATCACATAGCAGTAGCATCAGATACATACAATATAACATACAATTGCAGTATGGTGGTTCAAGAGCTCACAGTAGAGCAGGAATAAACAGTAGGCCTAATTTACAATAGCGATGCTCTCTGAAATGTGATTCGTATTCTCTTCAGAGAGCATTTGGGAGGCAATGTACCTCCACCTCACTGCCTGTTTTAACCCTCTAAATGCTGGAGTACGTGTATTACATGCAGTTGTGGGGCGGTTGCAACATGGCCCCATTCACTTGTGTAGACGCACCAGCGGGTATAATTCTTACTAAACGTGACATTAGGTATAATTCCTGTCATGAAGTAAAGCATGTGTACACCCCCAGTCACTGCAGCTTTTCAGCTAAAGGGAGAGCGGTTCAGGGGCGGTGAATGTGTTAAGAAACGATTTAATGAAAAATAAATTACAGGGCCATTAGGTAGTCGATGCGTATGAATTATAATTGGAGAATAAAGATATTTCTTAGTGTCACTTTAAATACACAGCTGTGGACCTTTTAGCTGCCGTTCTTCCTTATACCTCCTAAACATGTTTTCTTCTCTCTCTCTCTCGCTCTCTCGCTCTCTATATGTATACATATATTATCTGACCTAAATGCTGTTTTTATATTTGCCTGCATTTATACATTGGCAGTAGTATTTAGGCTGTTTACAGTGAATTAGTGAACAAGCAGCAGGTGGCCTTTAGTATATGTATATTTTTAATTATATAATGTTTACTTCTGTATGTTATATACATTACATTGCTATTGTTGCCAAGTCTGAGTTGTTATCTCACAGATGTCTCTGCATACAGTATATTTATATATATATACTTATATTGATATAGGGCATGCAAAATTTGTAGCTAATGTTAAATCAATTATCACATTTTAACTTCACAAACTCCACATAATCCAGTTATGAATCCTTAAAGTGCGTGTTAAGTGCATGCATGCTAAGTCATGTGGCACTGTAGGACCCCTTTGAGATAAACATTCCGATTAGGTCTGCCTGTCAGTTTTGTTTTTTTCCAGCGGATCTGATCAGAAGGTCCATTTACCCCTAAGGACAGGTGGGTGTAAACAGATCTCTACCTACCTCTGGGTCCGCTAAAAAAACTGACGAGGATTGCTCTTCCATTTAGGTAAAGCGGATCACAGGTAGTCAGGTGTAAACAGACAGCGGAATCCGTTTATTCCCAGCAGCCCATACAGCAGAGCGGGCACTGTCTGTGTCCATTCAATTGCTGGAGATGCTGGGGATGTGTTCATAGCTGTGTTCAAAAATGTCTGACACAGATTAGCCCCTGTTGCAATCTCGCTCCTTGTGACTTACTACAAAGTTTGTGATTTATGAGTGTCAGATGTGTAGTGTGAAAAATAGTTAAATAGTGAACAGTCGAACAAAGATGTTGCTGGCCATTATTTTCCAGGGTACTGGGAAACATTTATAACTTTTATAATGAATGAATGAATGAATGAATGAAAACTTATATAGCGCAGCACATGCGAACTGAATCGCCTCTGGGCGCTTGTTGTTCCTGTCTCCTTTGATATCAAAAGAGATGAGTCTTGACCTTTTTCCTGAATGCTAGGTGGTTCTCCTCCAACCGAATACTGATTGGTAAAGCGTTCCATAGTCTGGGACCTTGGATCGCGAATCTTCTATCTCCTTTGGACTTGTAGTTGGCTTTCGGAACCTGGAGCAGGTTTTGATTGGTGGATCGCAAAATGCGATTGGAATTATGAGCTTTTATTTTTTCGCATAAATAATGGGGGGCATTTCCATGGACACATCTATGCGTAAGACAGAGAGCTTTAAAAGCAATCCTGTCTTTAACTGGTAACCAGTGAAGGGCTCTCAGAGAAGGTGAGATGGATTCCCAGGGTTTTTTCCCGGTCACAAGTCTGGCGGCCGTATTCTGAACGACTATAACATTTATATAAATACAATAAATGGATTAAACTGGATGTAAACCCTCCATACACCCAGTGAAGTGAACAGCCTCAGATGATACACATTTACATGTATATCTGCTGTCTTCACATTTATATACTGTTTAGAAAGTTGAAATCTTGTTAGGAGATTTTATCTTCCTGGTTAACACAGAGTGTGATGTCTGGGCATACAGCCAAGATAGCCAACATTGCTGATTGGAGGAAAGGCACACACCCCCTCTCATCATAGGCAGAGACTCTCAGAGCTGATTTGTAATAGGAGCTGCTCTCTGCTACTCTATTTTAGCACCCTTCTTTGACAAAAGATTCAGGAGTTCTCAGGCTGATAACAGAGGAACCGTTCGGAAGAAAGCTATAAGACTTAGCTCATTGAAAATAGATAACAAAATACTGGAGATAAATGTGCCCAGCTCAAATTTCATGAATTGGGTTTACATCCACTAGGAATAGGAGGGCATGGCAGCCATCTACAATCGTTTAAATTATGGTTGATTGGGAGAGGAAATTGCAGCAGATTAATGGCATCATCTAGCCTATAAATTCAGAACACAGGTGGTAAAAAAGGTGTCAGACCCTATTATTAGTTATTTTTCAAAAAAGCACTTGAACTTTTAAGGCACTAGGTATCAAATAATGAAAATCACATAACAACATACATAATTTAATTTTAATATAATATAAACAGATTGTATAAAAATGACATTAAAAAAGGAAAGATTCAGAATCATTAATATAGGTGTACCCAAAATCAATAATTCAGCCCTCTACAAGCTTATTACAAATGTAAGTCAAGCTAACCAACTGCTCTGTCCAACAATGGACCATGTATAGTGTTAAAAATAAATTCATTCTATACAAAGTGGTAGGAGAAGAGGGTCACCGATGATCTCTACGCATTTTGCGGTTCAAGCTGCTTCATCATGAGAAGTACACCAGAATCTATATTTCAATCCAAGTGGCATGTGGCTATCCATGCATATCCCTCAGCCCAAGACCCACCAGAGGAAGAAAGATGCCCCTGGAACCAAAGTGAGACCACTGGAGCATACTAAGACAGACTGGGCCATCACCTCACCAACTGCTAACATTTACAGCATTCCCAGATAAAACAGATTTTTAGACCCTTAGCATATCAGGAAGATGTTCAAACACCAACCCCATCAAGGGACATGCAACGAGGTCAGAGGACCATCCAAGCCTAGACAAAGTCACTGACTGGAGACCAACAATGTATTTTTAATAGTAGGCTGGGGAAGACCAGGCTGTGTCGTTCAGCGTCAATGTAGTATGCATAAAGGTGCAGGGGGACCTGACTGTGCTGCCTGGCAAGAGTGCTTGGATCATAAGCCTTGCTGAAAAAAGTTAAAAATCCTTTGGCATGCAAAATAGTTCCCAAATATTTATTTTAAGATGTGTATTCATCTACTTGTAATACAGCTTTAAAAATGTGTGAACATTTATATTAAACAAGATACCAAAAACCACAGTGAAAACATTTTTGGTAGTGACAAGTTAAGATGTAACCTATAATGTGGGCAGATACGTCAAGGGAGCCTAGCTTGCCTGAGTTATTCAGAAGAAATCTCAAGCCTGGTTCTTGTTCCAAGAGAAACTATTTTGTGTACAGTCCTAATTATATTTCAGCTTTGATTTTTAGTTTCTAATACCATTGGTGTCATGCTTACAGATGTCTTGCTCAATTGAGTTTGTCAGTTTGTGCAGGGTGGAAAATGTAATCTCTTTCAAGTTTTGTCTAGTATGTCCTAGCTTGACTTAACATGTCATCTTCAATTACAGAAACAAAGACACAGCTAAGGTCTTCTGACCTGACTCCGATTCAACGGAGAAGTATGGCTGTCCCTGCAGAATACTGTAGACGACTTTTGCGCTGTTTCCATAGGTCGGATCATCCGCATCATTCGCTGTGACTTGAACGACAAATGTCCCTGCAATGAAAAGCAAAAAGGATGTCAGTTTTGGAAAAATCGTGTTGATAATGAAAAGAAAAGGAGGACTGGAATGGAAGGAAGGGGGGAGTGAGGGTGGGAGAAAGGAATGAAGGAGAGAAGTAAGGAAGAAGGAAAGGAAGGAAGGAGGAATGGAAGGAAGGGGGAAAGAAATAAAGGGGAAGGGAAGGAAGGGGGAAAGGAAGGAAGAAGGCAATGAAGTAAGGAGGAAAGGATGGAAGAAGGAAAGAAAGGAAGGGGGAAAGGATGGAACAAGGAAATTAAGGGGGAAAGGCAGGAAGAAGGAAAGGAAGGAAAGATGAAGGAAAGGAACAAGGAAAGGAAGGAACAAGGAAAGGAAGGAAGGAAGAATTAAAGGAAGGGGGAAAGGAAGGAAGGAGGAAAGGAAGGAAGGAGGAAAGGAGGAAAGGAAGGAAGGAGGAAAGGAAGGAAGGAAGGAAGGAAGGAAGGAAGGAAGGAAGGAAGGAAGGAAGGAGGGAAGGAAGGAAGGAAGGAAGGAAGGAAGGAAGGAGGGAGGGAAGGAAGGAGGGAGGGAAGGAAGGAAGGAAGGAAGGAAGGAAGGAAGGAAGGAAGGAAGGAAGGAAGGAAGGAAGGAAGGAAGGAAGGAAGGAAGGAAGGAAGGAATCAAGGAAAAAGGAAATTAAGGAAGGGGGAGGAAGGAAGGAGGAAGGGAAGGAAGGAAGGGGGAGAAGAAGGAAAGGAATGAAGGGTAAAGGAAGGAAGAAGGAAAGAAAGGAAGGGGTAAAGAAAGGAAGGAGGAGAAAAGAAAGAACAGAGGAAAGAAAAGAAAGGGGGAAAAAAAGAAAGAAATTAAAGAAAGAAAGGGGGAACGAAAGAAAGAAAAAAAAGAAAAAAAGAAAGAAAAAAAGAAAGAAAGAAAGAAAGAAAAAGGAAAAAAGAAAGAAAATGAGAAAGGGGGAGGAAGGGAGGGAGAGAAGGCGGAAGGAAGGAATAGTTTATTCACTTTTCATATGGGCATAGCAATACAGTATTTAGCTTCAGGGATCCCCCTCTCCAACTGTCTCTTTGTTATCTCATGGAGAAAAATCTGTCATCCACTATAATACCTTCATTTTTTTGTGAAGTAACACAACGCAATATAATATTTTACTCCTGCTCTTTTCCTCTATAGCAGTTTTCTGTCAACATCTGATTTGCTACTAGCAAACAGTATAAGAAATCACATTAATCATGTAACTGCAGGTATGGAAGAAGAATATCATGTCTGCCTGACAAGCACAGCTAAAATTCCTGAGGGCATTAAATATCACTAAAGGTAAATACTGAAGCCTACATCTACCTGAAACATAATTTTTGATAAATAAAATCCAAATAGTGCAGGTATTATTACTTTAATTTGGTATTCATATGAATGTATTAAAAAAAAAAAAAAAAAACATTAAAAAAACAAATGAAACAATCCTTTTTATACCTAACCTCAATCAGAACCAATTACTCAATAAATGGGACTATTATGACTGCTATGCACCATAAAATATATAAAAATGTGCATATAAAAATTCCATAACTATGTAGATACCAAGCAGTGAACTAAGCCAGGCTAAAATACACATAAATAGGAAGACTATAACATTGCTGATATGTAAGGGAAATAATGTCTGAAACAAACAAGCAACACACAAATGACATCACTCGTAAGTTTTCATTGAGCCAGCACAAGCACACGGAGAGTTCTCACGTACATACCAACCCTCTCTGATGAGTTTTACTCTTGCAGACTTTGCTCTACAACTAAGACAATAGGTATTATTTGAAAAATACCCCCATATTTAACCACATACACATGCTGCTCATGAGTGATGCGTTTCACCCTTACAGGCTTAGTCATAGAGATAAGCCTGTGGAAGTGAAATGTGTCAGTCAGGGACAGTGTGTGAACATTGTGTTTTTTCTGGCTTAAAGCCGAGCTCCACCCTCAAATATAACTATACATCAGTAGTTTTTAAAAAAATTCACTAGTCCATTAACAAATAAAAATAAAAATTACGTGCCTTTAAACAGTTGTTGCTAGGCAGATTAGTTAATCTTCCCTCTTTTCAAATATTTTTTCAAATAATACCTATTGTCTTAGTTGTAGAGCAAAGTCTGCAAGAGTAAAACTCATCAGAGAGGGTTGGTGCTTGTGCTTCCTAACCTACACCGCGCAGACTCCTGGGAATGTAGTGTCATAATTTCCCAGGAGTCTGTGTGCTCCTAAGGACAGTACAGGTGCTGTTTACAGCGCCATGTTTAATAAGTGCACAAAGTTCTTACTTTTCATTCATGTGCAGGACAAGAGAGAGAGCAGTGTGGGGGATTCTGTTATCTTCATTGTCATAACAACGGGGCAGGACGTTCCTCCGCTGCCGTCCGTTGTTTGAAAAATTATTGCGCAAATACGGTGCAAGATAAAAAGTTGCAATGACCGCTATTTTATTCCCTAGGGTGTCTGCTAAAAAAACATATATAATGTTTGGGGGTTCTGAGTAATTTTCTAGCAAAAGAATGATGATTTGTACATGTAGGAAAGAAGTGCCAGAATAGGCCCGGGAAGGAGGTGGGTTTTAACCACTTAACCCCCAGACCATATTGCTGCCAAATGACCAGAGCACTTTTTGCGATTCGGCACTGCCTTGCTTTAACTGACAATTGCGCGGTCGTGTGACGTGGCTCCAAAACAAAATTTGCGTCCTTTTTTCCCCACAAATAGAGCTTTCTTTTGGTGGCATTTGATCATCTCTGTGGTTTTTATTTTTTGAGCTATAAACAAAAATAGAGCGACTATTTTGAAAAAAATTCTATATTTTTTACTTTTTTTTGTAATAAATATACCCCAAAAATATATAAAACAACTTTTTTTTTCCTCAGTTTAGGCCGATACGTATTCTTCTACATATTTTTCGTAAAAAAAATCGCATTTAGCGTTTATTGATTGGTTTGCGCAAAAGTTATTGCGTTTACAAAATAGGGGGTCGTTTTATGGCATTTTTATTATAATTTTTATTACTTAAACTCAGTACTGCGACCTTATGGCGGACACTTCGGACACTTTTGACACATTTTTGGGACCATTGGCATTTTTTTAGCGATCAATGCTATAAAAATGCATTGGATTACTATAAAAATGCCATTGGCAGTGAAGGGGTTAACACTAGGGGGCGGGAAAGGGGTTAAGTGTATTCCTGGGTGTGTTCTAACTGTATGGGGGGTGGACTCACTAGGGGAAATCACTGATTTTCTGTTCATACATTGTATGAACAGGAGATCAGCGTTTCCCCCGCTGACAGGGCCGGGAGCTTTGTTTTTACACACATAGCTCCCGGTCCCCGCTCTTTAATGAGCGATCGCGTCTGCCCGGCGGCGATCGTGCCCGCCGGGCACGCGCATAGGACTCATGGGCGAGCGGGGGGCCTCTATTAGACGGAGCAGAACCCGTCAAGCACAGCAGGTGATCTCTCCACTGATACCTGGTCTGTGTCTGCTCCTCTTTGCAGAGTGGACACATCCCGCTGTTTTCCATGGGTTGGTTGGATGGTAAAAAAATCCCTATCCATTTCCATCTGACTGTCAACCGATTCGATCTGCTGGATGGATAAGGGTCTGTTATTATCTCCATTACACATACATGGACAAACACAGCGCATGTCGGCCATGCTCCCTGCTCCCTCCTCACAGGATTTGACTAACAGCAGAAGGAGCCTATGGTTGTTCTCTTGTGAGACTAGGAAGAGGGAGCAGTGGCACTGCAGCTGGGATAGCACTAAATCATGATAGGAGATACTGTAGGTAAGTGTTTAGAGATGGAGACTGTGGGGGGCAGGTAAAAGCCTTAAAGTAAAAATGTTTTAACTTTATAACCACTTTAATCTTGACCTTGACTACTTTCTTTTTTTACCCTACTCATTGGCCAGTGAGGTATTGATTATAATAAACTGGTTGTTTCACACTGCTGGTAACCAGGGCTGGGACAAAGGGTGGGCAGGAGGGAGAGTTGCCCTGGGCACAATGTTTTATTGCAGAGACTCTAACCCCAACCCCAAGGGAGGGGGGGCACAGTTTTGCATCTTTGGTGTGCTGGATGGCCTTGTCCCGGCACTGATGGTAACCTTTTATTTTATACCAAGCTTAAACTGCCTGTATATATATATATATATATATATATATATATATATATATATATATATATATATATATATATATATATATATATATATATACTGTATATGTGTATATGACTTAAACTTTAAACAATCGTTCTATGTAGGCTCAAATATCACTTATTACACCTCTGGAAGGAAGTCACTAATTGCCTGTAATAACTGTGATACAATTATAAGTTTAAAAAGTTGCTTCCAATGCGCCCCTATCCTAAAATGTTCTTGTAATTTGTTAAACAAGGATACCTAGCACACAGATAATATATTTACATATGAAATAGTGATAGTGCTTTAATTGGATTTTCTGAACTCTAACTTGAACCTCTTGATAATATAAAGATGAAGGCCTTGATGCATGTAACACTTAAAATATTATCACTTATTCTGTTTGTTTTATTCTGCACAATAATGTATTTTTTTTTGATAGTGCATGCATTATTCTGTTTCTTTAACCTGAGACTTTTGCTAGAATAAAACTCTTCAAAATTTTCACACATAGAGGTGCTTCACCTTACAATAACAGCAAGTGAATTTAGCAACTAAATCTGGATTCTAGACAGTTGTAAAAAAAGCAGTTATTTCCTTAAAAATAAATAAAAAAAGTGCTTTGAAGAAGTATTCATACGCCTTAAAAATTTCCACATTTTGTCATGTTACAACCAAAAACGTAAATGTATTTTATTGGGATTTTATGTGATAGACCAACACAAAGTGGCACATAATTGTGAAGTGGAAAAAGTAAAATGATAAACGTTTTTTAAAATGTTTTACACATTAATATCTGAAAAGTGTGACATGCATTTGTATTCAGCCCCCTTCACTCTGTTACCCTTAACTAAAATCTAGTGGAACATATTGCCTTCAGAAGTCACCTAATTAGTAAATAGTGTACACTTGTGTGTAATTTAATTGCAGTATAAATACAGCTGTTCTGTGAAGCCCATGGAGATTTGTTAGAGAACCTTAGTGCACAAACAGCATCATGAAGGCCAAATAACACACCAGACAGGTCAGGGGTAAAGTTGTTGAGAAGTTTAAAGCAGAGATAGGTTATAAAAAAATATCCTAAGTGTTCAACATCTAATGGAGCACTGTTCAATCCATCATCCGACAATGGAAAGAGTATGGCACAACTGCAAACCTACCAAGACATGGCCGTCCACCTAAACTGACAGGGTGGGCAAGGAGAGCATTGAGCAGAGAAGAAGTCAAGAGGCCCATGGTAACTCTGGAGGAGCTGCATAGGTCCACACCTCAGGTGGGACAAACTATTAGACGTGCACTCGAAAGAATGGCCTTTATGGAAGAGTGGTAAGAAGAAAGTCATAGGGGTCAATTCACAAAGCTTTATTTTCAGATTGCGGGTGTTATTTTAACGATTTTGCACGTTATTGAAGCTAGTTCAATTCACTAAACGATTTAACGCTTTGAAAATCGTCAAACGTTTCACTACACAGAACCGATATTTTAGGGTGTGGATCCTTATTAAAGAGTCAAATCGTTATTTTAAAGAGTCAAATCGTTATTTTAAGAGTTTAAGAGTCAAATCGTTAAATTTGAACAGAAGTGCAATTCACAAAGATTTTTTTGACAGTTATTGATCGTTAAGCAATCGTTAAATTAACACCTCCCTCAGGGTGGCGTTATGACATTTCCCAGGCGATATTTTGTTGTTAGAGGAAGCTTTTGGCGATTTTTGTAGTGTAGTGAAGTTTTTAGTAGTGTTGGGCAAGATAAAACCGTGCTCTATTTGAACTTATAATTATCCAGAGGCGAAGAAGAACATGTTAGAATGTTGTTCAGATTTATAAACGTGTATTCCGTTCACGTACTATTTTGGATGACTTTTCTGAAACCCAGGTGATAGCTAAATTCCGATTATCATCTCCCATCTTTTATTTTCTGTATGAGGAAATACACATGGCTTTAGAAAAACACACACTAGAAGTTTTGCACATCACATGCTTAATCTCCATGTGTATTGCTTGTGTGTGTCTCTCTCTCTCTCTGCATCTGCTCTTTTCCACATGCAGCTGTTCTCCTCCCCTTCTGCTCCCAGAATGCATCTCTCCAGCATTATTTAACGATCTTAAGAGTTATTTTAACGTCCCAAATCTTAATAATAACGTCTGAGTAGTTAGCATAACGATTGGATAAAGAGTCAGTTGAAAACCATAACGACTATGTTAAATAACGATTCTAGCTTTCGTGAATACCATGTTTGCTAGCGTTAAATAAGGAGTGCTAATTTAACACCTGAAGAAAACCAATAACGTTTCTCTTTGTGAATTGACCCCAATGTTTGCAGTTTGCCAGAAGCCATGGGGGACACAGCAAACGTGCAAAAAATGTGCTCTGGTCAGATGAGACCTAAATTGAACTCTGTGACCTAAAAGGAAAACGCTATGTGTGATGGAAAACTAACATTGCACATCACCCAGAACATACCATTCCCTCCACGAAAACATGATAGTGGCGGATGTTGTGGGGATGCTTTTCTTCAGCAGGGACAGGGAAACTGGTCAGAGTTGATGGGAAGATGGATGAAGCCAAATACAGGGCAATCTTAGAAGAAAACTTGATAGTCTGCAAAAGACTTAAGACTGGGGTGGAGGTTCACCCTCAAGCAGGACAACAACCCTAAACATACAGCCAGAGCTACAATGGAATGGTTTACATCAAATCGTGTTTATGTTTTAGAATGGCCCAGTCAAAGGCCTTAGGAATCTGTGGCAAGACGTGAAAATTGCTGTTCACAAACGCTCTTCATCCAAGCTTGAGCTATTTTTCAGATATTTATTTGTAAAATAAATTGATAACCATTTATCATTTTCCTTCCACTTCAAAATGATGTGCCACTTTGTGTTGGTCTATCACATAAAATCACAATAAAATAGATTTATGTTTTTGGTTGTAACATAACAAAATGTGGAAAATTTCAAAAGGTATTAATACTTTTTTCAAGGTAGTGAATTCAGAATGTGAACAGGCAGCAGCTTCAGATGCCCACAGTTAAAATGGCTGCAGCCAGACTTAGTGGAGGGACATTTCTGCAGCATATTTGGCAAGTACAGAATCATAGTATATATAAAATAATATGCAAAGTGGTTGGAGGGAAGCTTTAGAATGGCAAAGATGTTTTTTATTACAAATTATGTGAGCAGACTGCAGTTCCTCTTTAAAGGGGTTGTAAAGGTTTAAATGTTTTATTTCTTTGTCTGAATTTCTCACTTCCTGTTCATTCTCAGTAAGCTTGCCCCAGTCATCGAAAAGACATTTAGAAGGAAAACAGAAGGAAATGGTTAAAGGAACCTATTTAGAAAACAAAAACAAGCCTTTACAACCCCTTTAACCACTTGCTTACTGGGCACATATACCCCCATCCTGCCCAGGCAAATTTTCAGCTTTCGGCACTGTCACGCTTTGAATGACAATTGCGCGGTCGTGCGACGTGGCTCCCAAACAAAATTGCTGTACTTTTTTTCCCACAAATAGAGCTTTCTTTTGGTGGTATTTGATCACCTGTGTGGTTTTTATTTTTTGTGCTATAAACAAAAATAGAGCGTCAATTTTGAAAAAAACACAATATTTTTTAGCTGTTGCTATAATAAATATCCCATTTAAAAAAAAAAAAGAAATTCTCAGTTTAGTCTGATACATATTCTTCTACATATTTTTGGTAAAAAAAAAAAAAAAATCACAATAAGCGTATAGTGATTGGTTTGCGCAAACATTATAACGCCTACAAAATAAGGGATAGAATTATTACTTTTTTAAATTATTCTTTACTAGTAATGGCGGCGATCTGCGATTTTTGTCACGACTACGATATTACGGTGGACACATCGGACACTTTTGACACATTTTTGGGACCATTCACATTTATACAGCAAACGGGGGTTAACACTAGGGGGCATCAAGGGGTTAAATATGTACCCTGGGAGTGATTCTTACTGTGGGGGAGGGGGACTGGCTGGGGGAGGGGACCGATGGTTGTCCCTATGTACAAGAGACACACCATTGGTCTCCTCTCCCTGACAGGACATGGACATATATACTGTATATATATATATATATATATATATATATATATATATATATATATATATATATACTGTATACATTTACATCAGCTTTGTGAGCCACTCAAGGCGCTATTGCTTTGCAGTGTGCTGTCAGTCTGATGCCACCTACACACGATCACGTTTTTGCCCGGCCCAACCCCAGCGGAATTAGATCAGAATAAAATAGAACATGTTCCATATCTAAACTCTGATGTAATTCATCGGAATTTCTGATGGAAAAACTCAGATGGGGCCATACGCGATCGGACAATTCCGATCGTGTGTACGGGGGATAACATTCTCATCATACTTAAAGGAAAAAAAGTTGATGACTTCATCAATGTACTGGTGCACCTTCATTGTTTTGTCTCACACTGTTGGAACTAGCTACACTCTGTGTTGCTGCTTTTTGTGAAGCACATGATTAGAGCCAGAAGCTCGGGGAGCAACTTATGAACATAGCAAATCGACATAGTCTTCCTGCTTCTCTTAGTCAATCAGGACAGAAAGTGGGTCCTAAGACTGGATTGGCTAGGAGGAATAGAGACTGGATTGGCCGGGAGGAGAAGTCAGGGAAGCCAGCCGCGACCTGGATGGGGTAAGTGCGGAGCTGGCAGGCAGGAGAGTGGGGCTGGCAAGTGGGTGAGCGGATGGGCAGGCGGGGGGGATTTGTTTGCTGCCCCTTACCCCCCCCCCCAAAAGAATAGAACACCAGCTGGCACTGCTTACTAAGTTATACACCTGACTAAATAAGACAGACAACTTTGTATTACGCGGCTTTGAATTTTAGAACTGCACAATCAAGGACCTTCTAAAACCCACACCAAGAAGTGAACTAAATTTCAAGAATGCAAGTGGGAGAACATTTTAAACTAACCTCTGACAGCACGGCAATACATTTACTTAGCCAGTCTCCTATTTGTGTACATAGCCAGTTACGAAACATGATAATATGGCTTCAATTTATCTAACATTCCTTGATTGAATTACCGTATGTTTTTTTTAATTTTTTTTATATATACAACAGAAATATGTTTAAGCATGCTTTCTGCAAATTCTTTCTACATACCAGATTTTATGTTAACATAGCTACATATATATTATTTTTATGTATCAACATTTTCCTATGAAGGTTCTGCGTAGGATGGCATCTCTGTGTAATATCCAGATTCACCTGTAAAAACGATTGCCTTGTAACAAATGACACTCTTTAATTATGCTGGATTGTGCAATTGTGCAACTGATAACTGATCTGACTTCTATGAGGGCTCAAAGATGTAGCAGATTGTGACATATGGCATGTTGAAAAATTACTTGCCTGCCAACTCAAATATTAACTTGCTCTTGCTGAGGAACAGGACTGGTGTTAAAGGGCATTGCTTCTTAATGTAAAAAACAACCTAAAATGTTCAGTTAAGAACCATATAATTGGATGTGAAGATCTGCACTATGTTTAAGCATTTCATTTCTTGAAAAAAAAAAAAAAAACACAAATTGAATTTTACATTAGTTGTACTAAATCTATGAAAGCAACAAAACAGCTATGCAACAAGTATTTTCAAAAGAGAGAATATACCAGTCGATATTAGGCTCAAAGACGAAGAACCGACAGTGAGTTATAGCAGAGTTATTAGGAATCATATGTAATTAGCATTTAATTAAACTAAAGAGTATGCAAGAGAAACGTTTTTTTCCAAGGTATTACTTCTGTAAACATAGAACTTTTTTTTTTACATTGACATTAGTTATTTAAAGCAGAATTACACCCACAATCAAAAAAAATATATATTACAGCTTAACCACTTAAGCCCCGGACCAAAATGCAGCTAAAGGACCAGGCCCCTTTTTGCAAATTGGCACTGCGTCGCTTTAACTGACAATTGCGCGGTCGTGCGCCGTGGCTCCCAAACAAAATTGTCGTCCTTTTTCCCCCCACAAATAGAGCTTTCTGTTGGTGGTATGTGATCACCTCTGCAAATAGAGTGACAATTTTGAAAAAAATGCAATGTTTTTTACTTTTTGCTATAATAATCACAGCAAAAAATGCATTTAACCACTTCCATACCAGGCACTTACGCACCTTCCCGCCCAAGCCAATTTTCAGCTTTCAGCACTGTCGCACTTTGAATGACAATTGCGCGGTCATGCTACACTGTACCCAAACAAAATTGGCGTCCTTTTTTCCCCACAAATAGAGCTTTCTTTTGGTGGTATTTGCGGTTTTTATTTTTTGCGCAACAACTAATAAAAGACTGAAAATGTAGAAAAAAATACATTTTGTATTTTTTTCTGTCAACTTTTTTGTAAATAAGTATGTTTTCTCTTTCAATTACGGGCACTTATATGGCGGCACTGATGGGCACTGATGAGGTAGTACTGATGGGCACCGATGAGGTAGTACTGATGGGCACAGATGAGGTGGCACTGATGGGCACTGATAGGCTGCGCTGGTATGCGGCACTGATGGGCACTCATAGGTGGCACTGATGGGCACTCATAGGCGGCACTGATGGGCACTCATAGGCGGCACTGATGGGCACTCATAGGCGGCACTGATGGGCACTCATGGGCAGCACTGGGAACTCATAGGCGGCACAGAATGGCACTCATGGGTGGCACTTATGGGTTGCACTGATGGGTACTTATGTGTGGCACAGATGGGCACTGATAGGTGGGCACTGGGCATGGATTGGCACGGAGGGGTGGCACTGAAGGACACTGTGGGGTGGCACTGATGGACTTTGAGGGGTGGCACTAAATGTATATGTTGCCAGTCAGTGCCCATGTGTAAATCTGCTATTGGCCGGGCGTGAAGTGGTTAAATTTATTGTGGAAATGACAGTTGCAGTTTGGGAGTTAACCACAAGGGGGGCGCTGTAGGGGTGTTCCCTGTGTTCCCTGTGTGTGTTTACAACTGTAAGGGGGTGTGGCTGTAGGTGTGATGTCATCGATCGGGTCCTCCCTATAAAAGGGATGACGCGATCGCTTCAGCCGCCACAGTGAAGCACGGGGAAGCCGTGTTTACACACGGCTCTACCCGTTCTTCAGCTCCAGGGACCGATCTCCGCACTCCAGCGGCGATCGGGTCCGCGGGTCCCGCGGTCACGATCCCGGAGCTTCAGACTGGGTCACGGGAGCACGCCGCGGGCGCGCGCCTGTGACCCACGGCTGGGCAGTAGTACAGGACGTACCTGTACGTGGATCTGCCCAGCCATGCCATTCTGCCGGCGTAAATGTGCAGGAGGCGATCCTTACGTGGTTAAGTCCTTAAAGGGGTTGCAAAGGTAAAAATAAATTACCCTTAATAGCTTCCTTTACCTTAGTACAGTCCTCCTTCACTTCGATTTTGCTTTTAAATGTCCTTATTTCTTCTGAGAAATCCTCACTTCCTGTTATTCTGTCTGTGAGAGCCGGGTCACACTGGGGCGACCTGGGATTTGACTTCAAGTCGCCCCAAATTGGCCCAAGTCGTGCGGTCGAGAAAATGAATGGAAGTGAATGGGCCATCTTAATGTAAACTAATGAAGTCGCTCCGACTTCAGACAAGGTTCCTGTACTACTTCAATCCGACTTCTAGGCAACTTGTACCCATTGATTTCAATGGAAGTCGCCTCAGAAGTCGGATCACTGTCTTAACTGAGGGGGAGGGGGCGAGCAGGAGTGTCAGGACGCCCACTAACACACAGCTCCTTTCTCTATCTGCAAAGTAGAGAGTGTCCTGACACTCCTGCTCGCCCGCTCCCCCCCTCAGGAGGCTTTCTCCATACCAGGGAGAAAGCTTTGCATTACGGTGTGTAGTTACAGACAAAATAACAGGAAGTGAGGGTTTCTCAGAAGAAATAAGGATATTTAAAAGCAAAATCAAAGGATGAGGTAAGTGAAGGATGACTGCACTAAGGTAAAGGAAGCTATTTAGGGGAAAAAATTACCTTTACAACCCCTTTCAATAAGGTGTTTTTGTCTGTCCCTTTGATTTTACCTGGAGATCTGGCCAGTAGCAGTATTTTCAATCTGGGGGAAGGGTGTTAGATTAGCAGATATAGATGGACTTGACTAACAAATTATAGCCAAACTCCAGCTAACACTATTTAAACAGGTACATCAACCAGTTTCTTTTTGGGATACACATGGGATACATGTTTTATGTACAGAAATATAAGCTGACAACTGTAAGCACCCCTGTCAGTGTTAAATGGTTTATCTCAATCCTTTAACTACCACTTTTGCTAAACAACTAGGTCTGTTATGCCCCGTACACACGTGCAGGATTTTCAATGGGAAAAGTTCCTGTCGGAAATCCCGAGGGGAAAGCTGAGAACCTGCTCAGTTCAGTCTTTCCCCTACACACGCCCGATTTTCCTATAGGAAAACTGCCAAAAAAACGCCGGACAAAAGTCCTCTGGTTTTCCCGGCGGGAAAAAAAAGAACTGGTTCTCTTTTTTTGTCCGCCGTTTTTTGGACAGTTTTCTCATCGGAAAAACTGTGAGGAGCATACAAACGGCTGGTATTCCCAGCCAAAAGCTCTCCTTAATTTTTCCGTTGTGTGTATGAGGCAATAGTGTTACCAAAACCACAACAGTAAATTCAATCTATATTTGCAGTAAAGCATGCTTGTTATACTCCCTGTGGAACCTACAGGGTTAAAGTTGATTTTAAACCCTCACATATACCCATATTTCTTCAACTTTCAGCAATCCGAAGGGAGTCTGGGCTTACACTGTGGGAGAGATGATTGGAGGAAAGGCACACATCCCTCTCCCCTCCCTCCACCTAGGCAGATGAACGAAGGAAACGGCAGAGCTGTATTTTGAATAGACAAGCTCCCTGCTAATCTTCCTCTAAGCCCCCTCCCTGACACACGTTTTTTCAGCTGCTGTTATCTCATTTGTTGGAGAGCTTGTCATAAGTGACTGATAATGGAACGGAGCACCAGAAATAAATGGCACTTAGAGCTTTGGAGAGAAAAAGGTAAATACTAAATATATATGAATACATATCCTAGTGCTGAGTGCACAATACATTAATATATTTGTAACATAAATAAACAACAATATAACAATTTATAAAGTGCTTTGTAGAAATGTGCACACTGAAATATTTTGTTTCGGAATTTCCTTTTTGTCCGAAAAATAAATGTATTTAGTTACCGTGAAATTCGTTTTTATTTATTTAGTTTCGTTAAAAATGCATGAATCTGTCATGAATATGTCATTGAAGGCTTATGGTGTCTGTCGAATTTTCTAAGAAGATTTGACAGAGCAGCTAAACTGTACGTCAAATCGTTCATTTCCGGTCGAATGTTCCGACTACAAGCTATAGTAGAATTCTAATGTTGTATGACACTAGTAATAATTATATTTATAAATTATTATTACTAGTCAACCAATAGTCAAATTCTTCTATAGCCTATGGGCCAAGCATTTGACCGGAAATGTACGATTGCGACATCGTACAGTTTTGCCGCTCCGTCGAATCTTCTTAGAACTTTCGACAGACACCATAAGCCTTCAATGACAGATCCGACATTTGTATGTTTTTCGATGCTTTGTCGAATCTTCGCCATTCATGTCGAATGGTCTACCCCAACACTGTCTCTATAATGTCGAATATTTCCTCTCTATGTAGAATAATCTTGGACTAATAGAGTTAATGTTAGGCACATTCGACCACAGGTTCGATAGACACAGATTGCTATTGTCAAAGTCATGTCGAATCTCCTATCTATATCAAACTGTTGTAGCAACAAAAACAAAAATAACACATTTTTTTAATGACGGATCTTGTGGTTTTTGGATTCTGCACGTTGGTTTTCGTTTGTTAAAACAATAACGAAAATACCCAAAATTCAGACGAAAATGCATTTGCGAAAATCAATACACATATCTAGTGCTTCAATGGTCAGTGAAAAATTACTCCGGTCCTTCCACAGAGATAAAGTGATTTCCCCTTCAGTGACCCCACTCACCAAAAATCATGGATCCTCAGCTTCTCAGTCTGGGATCATATAAAACACTGATCAAAAGATCTGGTGATGTGTAGAATGGTTCCTCATAAAAGCTCTTCTCAAGAAAATACTTTACGGCAGGAAGGATATGCCACGCTCCATCAAAAAAAACAGAGATACAAAAAACTCATAGTGAAATTCCGCTAAACAAAATTCATCAAGCGCATTTGAGCGCCACTTAAAGGATTTCTGGCAAAGACAGAGAAGGTGAGGATCCATTATTTTGGTGGGTGCGGTCACCGAAGGGGGAATCACCTTATCTTTGTGGAAGCATCGGAGTAGTTTTTTACTGACCATTGAAGCACTTTATAAATTGTTATATTGTTGTTTATTTATGTCACAAATATATTGATGTATTGTTCACTCAGCCCTAGGATATATACCGTTTGATATAGGCTTCCAGCACTGCTCCATATTAATTTATCACATTTAAGGTTGTAGCACTTTTTGTGCAATAGCTGCAGTCTCTTATATATACACATTTGCACTTAAGTGCAAGTTTCTGAATTAGATTTACTAAATATATATGTGCCTAGTTCAAATTTCATGAATGGGGTTTACAACCACTTTAATCCCACGCATTGTGTAAAAGGGCTAATCCTGTGTTCTCTGAACCCTTCCTCCACAGTCCCCAGTTCATCTCCTGATAGCACAGAACCTTAGGGGCAGTCTGCATTTTTTTTTGGAGGACATATGTGATCAGCACTGTCCAGACACAGGGTCAGGGTCATGCAGTCTCATAGGACAGTCAGAGGAGAATGAAAACTCCTACTTCAAGCTTTACCAGTCACAAGACTGCTATATACTGCTGATGAGAAATGGTATTTAGCAGTTTATATTTACTAAAATAATTGCATTTCCATGTTCTGTGTGCCCTGGGAGACCAGATATAGTCAATGCAAGTTCCTGGGTTTAGTATATGTTGAAAAAATGCAAACTTACTGGCTGGATCAACAGGTAAAAATAAAGGAAGAAAACGAATGCAGCCACCACATTTAAAGTGGAACTCCCGCTGATCGGAACCCTCCCTCCTTCCGGTGTCACATTTGACACCTTTCAAGGGGGAGGGGGGTGCAGATACCTGTCTAAAGACAGGTATTTGCACCCACTTCCGGCCACACAATTTCGGGTAAACTGCGGGCATGACGTCACCTCCGGTACCCCCCCTCGTTGTGTTCTGGGAACACTCGGCTCCCAGTACACAGGCGTATCGTGACTCGCGCATACGCTGTAGGGAACCGGGCAGTGAAGCCGGAGTGCTTCCCTTCTTGTTTCCCCCCCGAGGATGGCGGAGGGGCAGCAGAATGATGAGCGATCGCTTGTCCTCTGCTGCGGACGCCGCTGGACTCCAGGACAGGTAAGTGTCCTAATATTAAAAGTCAGCAGCTGCAGTATTTGTAGCTGCTGGCTTTTCATATTTTTTTTTCAGCGGACAACCGCTTTAAGAAATGGTAAGCAGCAATGTGCAGTATATTTTTATTTTTAGATTGGGGTTTAGGATCAATTTAAGCTCTCCCTGATTAGAGTCTAAATGTGGAAATCATCGCTAACCTTTTCCTTAAAATGTTAGTTGCTTGGCTGTCAGAAGTCCTTACTGGCATACTTCTTTTAGACTAGTGATTCCAAATTGTGTAGTAGAACATTAGCATGACAGCTAACAAGACAAAAGGAAGCCTCCATGTTCCATGTTCCTGAGATGACATATTTTCTGTAGGCTGCGTACACACTAGCTTCAGCTTGTATAGAGCAGAGTGTACAGCAAGCTATTAATTAATATATCACAACGCTCCCAGAAAGCTTGCTGGCCTTTAAAGTGAAAAAGGCCTTAAAGTGAAATATGTTTTTTTTCCTTACATGTTAGCAGGTAGCATTTTTATGGCGGAGGAGACTGCATAAATGCCCCCTCCCTATCTGCTAGCATTGTTTTTGTGCCAGGGTAAAATAAATCCTTTGCTCATGCACAGGAGCTATGCCATTCCTGGCTGGCAAATCAAGTGACTGAAGGCTCTGGGTCAGGAACAAGGCCAACAGGGACAAGGGGGAATGCAAATGTTGCATTGCTAGAAGAAGTCACGGGGGGGGGGGGAGAGATTTACTAAAACTGGAACACTTTGAATCTGGTGCAGCTGTGCATGGTAGCCAATCAGCTTCTAACTTCAACCTGTTTAATTGAGCCTTGATATTCAAAGCCTGGAAGCTGATTGGTTTCTATGCATAGCTGCGCCAATTTTTTCACTATGCAGTTTTAGTAAATAACCTCCAGTGTGTTAGGTAAATGTGCCAAAATCTGGTGATAGGATACGTAAATACATTATTGAACAGAGGAACAATAATGAAAGTAAGTATAGTGCCATTAGAGGTAACCACTTAACCACTTCCATACCAGGCACTTACGCACCTTCCCGCCCAAGCCAATTTTCAGCTTTCAGAGCTGTCACACTTTGAAAGACAATTGCGCGGTCATGCTACACTGTACCCAAACAAATTGGCGTCCTTTTTTCCCCACAAATAGAGCTTTATTTTGGTGGTATTTGATCACCTCTGCATTTTTTTTTCCGCAACAACTAATAAAAGACTGAAAATGTTGAAAAAAAATGTTTTTTATTTTTTTCTGTATTTTTGTTGTAAATAAGTAAGTTTTCTCTTTCAATTACGGGCACTGATATGCACTGATATGGCGGCACTGATGAGCACCGATGAGGTGGCACTGATGGTCATGGTGAGGTAGTACTGATGGGCACCGATGAGGTGGCACTGATGGGCACTGATAGGCGGCGCTGGTATGCGGCACTGATGGGCACTCATAGACGGCACTGGTGGGCACTTATAGGCGGCACTGATGGACACTCATGGGCAGCACAGATGGGCACTCATGGGCGGCACTTATGGATGGCACTGATGGGTACTTAAGGGTGGCACAGATGGGCACTGATAGGTGGGCACTGGGCATGGATTGGCACTGTTGGGTGGCACTGATGGGCACTGTTGGGTGGCACTGATGGACACTGAGGGGTGGCACTGATGGATCCATGCTGCCAGTCAGTTACCATTTGTGGGCACTGATTGGCATTTTTTTTTACTGGCTTTTTTTTATTTGTTTTTTTGCCCTTCCCTGGTGGTCCAGTGTGGGCTTCCCTGGTGGTTTAGTGTGGGCATCCGAGCATCTGAGATCGGAGATGCAGGATGTCAGACTGACACCCTGCATCATCGATTGCCGCGCTGCACGCCCCCACGGGCGCTCGCGGCATGAAATCCTGCAGGACCTCAATAGACGTCCAGTCAGGATTTCAGAACCACTTCCCGGAAGTCAATCTGCGATTGACTGGGCGGGAAGTGGTTAACCTCCCTGGTGGTAATCCCGAGTGCAAATGCAGTACCAGTCGGGGTGGAAATCCAGTACCATTAGCGGTATCCCCGAGCCTCGGCATTGCATCACAGTATCCAGGCATGGTTACTTACCTTGTCCCCTGGATCCTGTGATGTCTCCCTGCTGTGTGTGCGAGCTGTGTCCTTTTCGCTCGATTCACACAGTGCCTGTGTCCCGCCGAGCTCCTTTCCCTGTGACGTTGCGATGCACAGGGCGGAGATCGGCGCCAAATTCAAAAAAGTTAAAACACAGTACACATACAGTATACTGTAATCTTACAAATTACAGTCTTGTATAAAATAATTACATCCCCCCCCTTTGTCCCTAGTGGTCTGTCCAGTGACCTTCATGCACTTTTATATTATTAATACTGTTCTTTCTACCTGGAAACTGGAGATTGTCCATAGCAACCAAAAAGTGTCCCTTTATGTCAAAAGTGGTTTTAGCTAGAAAACAGCGATAATAAATTAGAATCACTTGCAGAATTGAGCGATAGCGATTTGTCAGGAAATTCGTATCAAACACTAAAAGTAATGACAGCAACAATTCTGCAACTGAGAACATTTCAGTGATTTTAATTTGATTACATTACTGATAGAGTTGAGCGGACACCTGGATGTTCGGGTTCGGACCCGAACCCGAACTTTGAAAAAAAAGTTTGGGTTCGGGACCCGAACTTGACCCCAAACCCGAACCCCATTGAAGTTAATAGGGACCCGGACTTTTGACTACTGAAATGTCTCTAAAAAACTAAGGGAAAGGGCTGGAGGGCTGCAAATGGCAGCAAAATGTCGTGACAGGTGCAGTGCTGGTGAAATATACAGGGAGTCACCTATATATTTCTGTCCCTATAGCAAATAGCAGGAACCTGTCCCTAAACAATGTACTGGACACACACAGTATATCACAGGTGACAGGTGCAGTGCTGGTGAAATATACAGAGAGTCACCTATATATTGCTGTCCCTATAGCAAATAGCAGGAACCTGTCCCTAAACGATAAGATGTAGATCTCACAGAAAGAAACAGTGCTGGTGTTGATTTCTGAAGCAGGATAATCCTATCTAACTCTGTCCCTCAATCAGCAGCAGCCTGTCCCTACCCAACTAAAGCAGAGTGACGAGCTGTGCTGTGTGCCTCTATCTGATATAGAGGCTGGTCACATGCTGGGTCACATGCTGCACTGGCCAATAACAGCCATGCCATTAGTAGGCATGGCTGTGATGGCTTCCTAGTCACAGTAGTAAAACAAATGGCGATTGGCTGCCGTGCAGCGCGCCGTAACATAGCCGAACTCCGAACCCGAACCCAAACTTTTTCCAATTATTCTGGTTCGGGTACAAAAAAAAACCAAAGTCCGTACCGAACCCGAACTTTACAGTTTGGGTTCGCTCAACCCTAATTATTGATTATTTTTTATTATTATTATATTATTATAATTATTTATAGTTATTTATTATATTATATCTTATGATTTTGTGTTTCAAACTTTATCATACCCGGAAAGTCTACTGCCAGGGAGGTTAATAAATATATTCATGATTCCGAATTTACACTTTTTTTTTTTAACAAAATAATTTAGGCTCTAAAGCAGGGATCCTCAAACTACGGCCCTCCAGCTGTTGCGGAACTACACTTCCCATGAGGCATTGTAAAACTCTGACATTCACAGACATGACTAGGCATGATGGGAATTGTAGTTCCTGAACACCTGGAGGGCCATAGTTTGAAGACCAATGCTCTAAAGTTTAGCAGAATACACAGATAAAAAAGCAGACAGACAAACTAAAGGAAAAGATCCAGACCCAAATCCCAGCCATGTACACGGACAAATCAATTCATGCCAACCCAAACTAGCTTTTACGTCCTTGCTCATTGAGCTATTTCTTGACACTTAATGTCCTGGTATAGCTTCTTGCAGTGTTTCATAGCCCATCTGTATCTGCTGATGGCATTCACAGTGTCTGCTATTTTTACCTATAAACAGTTCTTGTCACTGCTGTCTTAGCTGACAGTCACCCAAATAAATGCTAAAAATAAAGGACATTTTTTTTTTTGCATGCAGACTACATATTCTATTTCAGAAAATGTCACATTTCTGTGCACCTAACATATTTTGGATTGACAGGCTCCATAAGCAAAATAAAAACTGAGTCCTGCTTAGTTGTGGCTAGGGCTTTTTTTCAGGGGGAATTTGGTGGAACTCAGTTCCACCACCTCTGGCTCAGACCCTTTGGGGGGGGGGGGGGCTGCTCACCACAATCACTTGCAAACACAGAAGTCCGGTTTCTGAGTTAACAAGTGACAGCTCTGCACTCTGTGTGTAACACCCTGAACTCTGAACTCTGTATATAATGCAATCCTGGTATTTATTGCCCTTTTAAGACCCTTCTACGGTGTGTGAAATTTGACTGACCACAACCACTATTTGATGGGATTTGGAGGGTGTGTGTGAGTGTAGGGGTTTTGGGGGGTCGTGGTTGAGTTCCATCACCTATTATTTGAGAAAAAAGCCCTGGTTGTGGCTAGTTTAGGCTTGGGTAGTGCTTGCTGGTAGCTCCAAAGCTGCTTCTACAAGTGTTTCTCATGGCTGGGTGTATGGTTCTCTTTGTGACTCAAGTGACATGAGCACAAGGTTCTCTTGGAATTGTTTTCAGGATTTTTCTCAGCTAAAAAGGCTGTGGTAATTACTAAGGCCTCTTACACACACATCAGTTTTTCTTCAGGTTTTTCTTTTCAGTTTACCAAAACTATGTAGTACAAGGGCCTGCCTGATTGCATACAACTTGAGACTCTCTGGTTTGACCTCATATTAGATGGATTTGGTAAACTGAAAAGAAAAACCTGAAGAAAATCTGATCTGTGTGTAAGAGGCCTTAGGCAGTGAAACTGATCAAATCACCTGTGCAAAATAATAGAGAGCCTGAAAAAATGACTTGTTTGGGATACTTGGGATCCTATCTAGTGGATAGGCTCAAGGCTCTGTTGCTTGTTCTGTGGAAGTTTGTCATTCTGTTGAAGGTACTACTGGCCTTATGGCTGACTTTGTGGTTGCGCTTGTGACAGTGGGGACATGATGTAAGGGGTAACTCAGATTGGGACAGTTGATGTAAGGGGGAACTTTGATTTAGGTAAACAGCACTCTGATGAAGAAAGTTGATGTAAAGGGGCACTCTGATGGGCACACCTGATGTAAGGGGGGATTCTTTTATAGGAGCGATGATCTAAGGCGAAACTCTGATGAGCACTCCTGCTGTTAGTAGGGACACTGATAGGGACAACTGATATAAGGGGACACATGTTCTTCTTAACCACTTAAGACCCGGACCAAAATGCTGCCAAAGGACCAGGCCCCTTTTTGCGATTCGGCACTGCGTTGTTTTAACTGACAATTGCACGGTCGTGCGACGTGACTCCCAAACAAAATTGGCGTCCTTTTTTCCCCACAAATAGAGCTTTCTTTTGGTGGTATTTGATCACCTCTGCAGTTTTTATTTTTTGCGCTATAAACAAAAATAGAGCGACAATTTTGAAAAAAATGCAATATTTTTTACTTTTTGCCAGGGCTTTTTTTCTGGGGGAACTTGGTGGAACTCAGTTCCACCACCTTTGGCTCAGACCCTTTGGTGCCCGCTCACCACAATCACTTGTGAACACAGAAGTCTGGTTTCTGTGTTTACAAGTGACTGCTTTGTAACCCCCTGAACTCTGCACACTGTATGTAATGCAATTCTGGTATTTAATGCCCCTTTAAGACCCTTCTACTGTTTGTGAAATCTGAACGGGTCGTGGTTGAGTTCCTGCACCTATTTTCTGAGAAAAAAAGCTCTGCTTTTTGCTATAATAAATATCCCCCAAAAATATATAAAAAAACATATTTTTTCCTCAGTTGAGGCCGATACGTATTCTTCTACCTATTTTCGGTAAAAATTGGTTGGTTTTTGCAAAATTTATAGCGTTTACAAAATAAGAGATAGTTTTATTGCATTTTCATAAAAAAAAATTTTACTACTAATAGCGGCGATCAGCGATTTTTTTCGTGACTGCGACATTATGGCGGACACTTCGGACAATTTTGACACATTTTTGGGACAATTGTCATTTTCACAGCAAAAAATGCATTTAAATTCCATTGTTTACTGTGAAAATGACAGTTGCAGTTTGGGAGTTAACCACAAGGGGGCGCTGTAGGGGATGTGTGACCTATGTGTGTGTTTACAACTGTAGGGGGGTGTGGCTTTAGGTGTGACATCATTGATCACGTCCCCCTATAACAGGGATGACGTGATCGATGCTGCGGCCACAGTGAAGCACGGGGAAGTCGTGTGTACACACGGCTCTCCCCGTTCTTCAGCTCCGGGGACCGATCGCCGCACTCCAGCGCCCGCGACCCACGGCTGGGTACAAAAATCAACGTATATATACGTTGATGTGCCCAGCCGTGCCATTCTGCCGACGTAAATGTGCGGAAGGTGGTCCTTAAGTGGTTAATGATCCTAATCTAATGACAGCCAAATACATACTAGCGTTCCCTATTAATTCTTGCACCACCTCTGCACTACAGAGGTTATGTCCAGGTTGTGACTCATAGTACAGAAGTGTGCCTAGAGAACTGGTTCGCAGGATTAACCCCGTGGGTGACACAGTGAGCATAACAAGCATGCTTTACTGCATATACAGACTGAGTTTACTGTTGTGGGTTTAGTAACACTTTAAGCTTTGAAAATGAAAGATAGAAGCTGAAAAGTTTCTGCATGCTCCAATCTTAGTATATTCTGCAAAAAAATGCTTCTTACCTGCCTTTTAGCAACCAGCTTTAGACTGTAGACTAAACTGTGCAACTCGGCGTACAATCTGGGCATGCCCTGTTACCCAAAATGAAATAGTTAATAAATGCTTGCTTGGGAAATACATCATCCTGGACCCGCCAATAAAACTGGTCAAAGAATCTGAACCCAGAAGTTGCTTGGATTTCCTGCATGGCATTCTAGTATGAACTGAGGCTAACACCCGTGAACACATTAGAAGTGGTCAAGCTACTTAGCAGCTGTTCTTAACTATTAACCCAGATCACCTTTACAGAATAGTCCTGAGTCAGCTGTACAGTGATGAAATGAGCTCATGCCAGTTACACATGTGGTTGGATGGGGGGTTGTAAAAACAATTGGTTAAGCTACATTTCTACTGCGCCCAAAGGGCAGTAACTCCCTTAAGTTACATAGGCAGCCATATGGGCGGTATAAACATGCCATGCTCGATGCAGCATAAATGATCACCTCCACCACGTTTGACAGCCAGTGTCACAGGTAATACTACTATAGAGGAGCCCTACAACTTTTTTTTATCTTTCTAGAACATGATTGATTGACGTAAACACAGCTTTATGTAATTTATAAAGGTCAGTAAACACCATAAACATCATCTTTGCTAATTAAACAGTCTCTACTACTCCTGTCCTAATTATTCTGTGCTGTGTAATTTATCTAATATCCTCCTACAGCTTCCATTGCTTGAAATACATGATTATCAAGTGCTATTTCTGGCACCTTTGTTTGATTTAAAAATAACATGCTACATACTAGCTTGTTTCTTTAACATAAAGAGAAAAATGTGCGTATTTTTAGGATTTCTTTCCAGTCCAGTCTATGAATAAGTGGTTCTAATAAGTATACTTCGCTGCAAATTCTGAAGAAAACCATGTTCTACTTTATGCATAGCTTTTTTGAGCTACTTAATTATACAATTCTTCCAATTTAGGTGTAAAAGATTGCCTACCTCTGTTCCTTTGGCTTTCCACTGTTCTATAAAAGCCTTTCCCAAATTACTGTAATTTATATGATCATTTGCATTTATACTGTGGTTAAGCAATGCAGGAGAATAAAGAGACATAGCAGCAGTGTGCCATTTTTTGGGATTTACTTTGAATTATGGGAAAAGCCATTTCTGGTATCTCTCTGGCAAATCACAAGCATCTCCTTGGTTTCCTAGCTCCTTGGTTTTTCTTTTCTTTTATTATCAAGCTCTCCTGTGTAAGTCAATTGGACCACTTGACTTGCATTAGCAGGGCAGTCCCACAATGCAAAGTTGCTGTTCAGCAATAATAATAATAATTTATTCTACTCGGGAATAAGAAACTGCAATCCAAAAAGGTTCAAAGAGAACTTGCGTACAACTCATCTGGGCCTGAAATTCATCTATGTTCTAAATCTTACATCTAGAAATGTGTTTTAATTCTGTGTGTCTTGACTACCTAAAACACACCAGCTCATTGCTTGGCCCTAAGATGTTCTGGTTTTTAGTGAGCCCCAATTCAAAGCAAGTAGACTAAGATAAAAATAACCTAACTTGTCGCTTAGGACTAAACACACCCATCTCTGCCGAAGAGATCACTGCAGTTATAAACCAACTCCCATCCCACACGTTCCCCGGGCCTGACAGGCTTCCCTATTCTTATTATATATGATTCCTTTCGGTCCTATCGCCCCATATGGTTAACTTGTTTGCCTCACTGATGACAGGGAAAACCCCCCATTCCCAATTTCTACACGTGTTTATAACAGTCATCCCGAAACTGAACAAAGACCCATCACTACCGGACAAATATCGCCGCATTGCTCTCTTCTTAACCCCTGGACCATATTGCTGGTCAAAGACTAGAGCACTTTTTGCGATTCGGCACTGCGTCTCTTTCTAGTTCAAACAAAGGTTTTATTGAAAAAAATTGGCATGTACATATGAGGCACAGTAACATAATCGGCAACAATGCTCCGAAAGAAAAAACACAACAGGTGTCATAGGTTGGTTCATGCATGATGACATATAACACATCTAGAAATTGATATCAAGAACAGCAGGTAAAGTTAGGGCCAACATACTGATCAATATAGTGACAGTAACCCAAGAGCATACATCATGCAATATAAATGTAGGGGTACTCCTCTCCAATCATGTGCACGTATCAGAGTCATTCAACCAGCGGTCCCATATCTTGTTATATTTCTCTGGGCAACCTCTATTTATGTACAAGTACTTTTTATAAGGCAGTGTCCTATTTATTTCCACCTTCCACTCTGACTATTTAGGAGGTAAATGTCTCATCCATTTTCTGGCTATGAGTTTTCTGGCCAAGAACAATGTCTCCTGCAGGAAAATGTTTGTGTGTCTGTCCAGGACTACTGGAAAAATACCCAGGAGGCACCGCTTAGGGTCTAGAGTTATTGGTGAGCCCATGCTGTCGTGCAGAAAGGTGACCACCTGAGTCCAGTATCCCTGGATCTTAGGGCAGGACCATAGAAGATGAAAGAATGTACCTGTTTCCACCCCACACATCGGGCAAAGAATGGAGTGCTCCCTTCTGTTTCTGGCCACCCTGACAGGGGTAAGGTACGTCCTATGTAGAATATAAATCTGAGTTAGCCTATCTGATAGCTTGGGGGACATTTCCTTACAGGACTCCATTGCCACCTTCCATTCCTCATCATCCATTGGGCCCACTTCTCTCTCCCATCGGGGTTTGAGAGCATAGGCAACCCTACCAAACCCAGGGGTGGACAGCATATTGTAAAATGATGAGATAAGATCTTTTGGATCTGAGCTTCTATAGCCATGATGTGATTAGGGGTGGGCTGAGGGGTCGACTGTGAAAACTGAGCCCGCAGGGCATGTCGCACCTGGAGTAACCTGAAGAACATGTGGTTTTGGAGTGTATATTCCTTGCGGAGTCTATCAAATGTTTTAAGGTCTCCGTTTGTCAGCAAATGGTGCAATTAAAGTATACCCGTGAGCTCCAAACCCCAGGGTCCTGAATTTCGCAGAGTTCTACCAAATGCTTGTTATGCCATAGTGGCGTGTAATCATTATGCTTCGGTATCCCAATTTTGGTGGATGCCAAGTCCCATATACGTCTATAATGATGCAGTAGAGGCTTGACCTCATCGCATAGATCAATGCTACTAGTCCCTACTGCTATGGCATAAAGTGAATCTCCGGTGCGCTGCGCCCATCTTGGACATATTAAGACTTTAAAACGTTCACTATCCCTTTTGTCAAGGTGAAAGAGTTGTGAGAGTTGAGCCGCAATATAATAGTGGTTAAAGTCAGGCAGAGCTGTTCCCCCCATATCCGATGGGTTCTTGAGTGACTGCCCGGCACTGCGTCTCTAACTGACAATTGCGCGGTCGTGCGACGTGGCTCCCAAACAAAATTGGTGTCCTTTTTCCCCACAAATAGAGCTTTCTTTTGGTGGTATTTGATCACCTCTGCGGTTTTTAGTTTTTGTGCTTTAAACAAAAATAGAGCGACAATTTTGAAAAAAAATAATATTTTTTACTTTTTGCTATAATAAATATCCCCCAAAAATATATATATAAAAAAAATATTTCCTCAGTTTAGGCCGATACGTATTCTTCTACATATTTTTCGTAAAAAAAACGCAATAAGCGTTTATTGATTGGTTTGCTCAAAAGTTATAGCATTTACAAAATAGGGGATAGTTTTATGGCATTTTTATTAATATTTTTTTTTTACTAGTAATGGCGGCGATCATCGATTATTTTCCGGTACTGCGACATTATGGCGGACACTTCGGACACTTTGGGCCGGGGAAGGGGTTAAATGTGTAACCTGGGTGTGTTCTAACTGTATGGGGGGGTGGACTGACTGAGGAAAATGACTCATCTTCTGTTCATACATTGTATGAATAGAATATCAGCATTTCTCTCCCTGACAGGACCGGGAGCCCTACTGGCTCCTGGGCGAGGTGACGTTATACTATGTGTTCTCGCCCAGCAGAGCCAACCTGCTGACGTAGAACTGCGGCGGCTGATCGGGAACCAGTTAAACTCTGACTATAAGATTTTCACCAAAATTTGGGCTAATAGACTCTCTTTACTCCTCCCCTCACTCATACATAAGGACCAGGTGGGGGTTTTCCCCACTAGGCATGCAGGAGATAATACCAGATGTACCATTGATCTTATTGGCCTGCTGACTAAAGCCAAGAGACCCACTATAGTGCCCAGTTTAGATACTCAGAATGCATTTGACTGCCTAAATTGGTCGTTTATGTTTTCTATTCTGACTAGGTATGGATTTTCCAGTCCCTTCATACATGGCTTAGAAGCACTCTATTCAATGCCCACCTCCCAGGTGCAGTTGGCTTCTCATGTCTCTTTGCCATTCCCCTAAGCAACGGTACCCGGAAAGGATGCCCCCTATCCCCCAATCCCCCCTGCTTTTCATCCTCAGTCTTGAGCCCTTTGCTGAGACCATTCGCTCTCACCCAGACATAAGGGGGGTGGCATTGAGACATCTGGAGTACAAACTGTCCTTATTTGCCAACAACATCTTATTAACATTGACTCACCCCCATATTTCACTCCACTCACTCAACGCAACTCTAAACTTGTTTGGCAATGTTTTGGGATTTGAAATAAACCTGACCAAAACAGAAGCCCTCCCTATTAATCTTCCGACAGACATGCTCGCGACTTTAAAAGAGAATACCACTGGTGCCCTCACTCGCTTAAGTCTATCTAGGTATCCACCTGACCTCCTCATACTCTACACTTTTTCAGGTTAACTTTCCCCCCGTTTATAGAAATTAACAAATTATTGAAAACATAGACAAAGCTTCCCCAATCCCTCCTTGGGATTCAGAAGATAAATGTCCTCAAAATGTCAGTACTCTCTAAACTGCTGTACCTTTTTGAGACCCTTCCAGTAATGATCCCACTGTCCCAACTAAAATCACTTCAAAGAAATTTATTTTATTTTATATGGAATAATGCTTCCCATAGGATAGCCAGCTCAGTTCTCCTCGCGACTCGAGCTAGGGGAGGTCTGGGAACACATGATATAATCAAGTACAATTTTGCCACACATCTAAGAGCTATAACCTCTTGGATGTCCAGATGCGCCCCTAATAGATGGTCCAAGGTAGAGATGAGCATTATAGTCCCTGCCCACCCATGCTGCATACTATGGCCAACCGCCAAATTTACTTATTTATTTTTTCTCCCGCAACTGACTTTAACTATATAAAAATTTGAATTGTTATACTCTAGAGCAGTGGTCGTCACCTCCTGTCCTTTAGAGCCCACTAACAGGCCAGGTTTGCAAGATAACTGAAATACATCACAGGTGATATCATTTGCTGCTCAGTGATTGCAGTATTCTAGTCTGTATCTCCCCAAGGTAATACATAAAACCTAGCCTGTTAGTGGGCCCTGAGGACAGGGCTGATGACCACTGCTCTAGAGGCCTTTATGAACCTCACCTAATATCCACTATTTATAAGATCTTGCACGCTACTCCCCCTATCATGAAGCAAACTCATTCTTATATGTGGAAATGGTCCCATATTTTAAGCAGATCCATTTCTTTACATGAGTGGAAGGAAATCTGGGATGCTACATATAAAGTTTCTAGATATGTAGCTCAGAAAGAAACCTGCATATAACATTTTAATGTTTTGGTACAGGACCCTGGAATTTTTTTGTGGCATGGAAGTTGACAATATCCGTGCAATACTGGAGGTGTGGCTCCTCCTTAGGCACCCATTACCATATATTTTTGGAATGCCCTATGATCACATCTTATTGGTCACAGTTTCATGCACTCCTGGGAAAAGTCTTAGGCAGCCCCATACCTCACCATCCTATACACCTCCTCTTAGGTTTACCCCTTCCGAAAATGCCTAAACCTCTCAGGAAATTGATGGCATTTATTTTATTAGCAACTAAACGGGCTATACCTCAGTGCTGGCTTGCCAACACTCCCCTTACTTTTACACAATTTCTGGCTGTTATTGCAGAAATTCGTAGGATGGAACGCCTTAAGGCTGTAATTGAGGACTCCCCCATATGGGGGAAGTGGGATGCCTCCGTATATAACTTAGAGACTTAACAAACGGCTCTGAGTTAATGTGTTTAAGGAGCAAGATACCTTGGTCCTATATGTAGAAAAGATACTACCCAGGCTATCGTTTATTTTGTTTCAGTGGTTATTTTTTTCTTTACCATGATGTATTTGTAATGTCTGATAATCATCTGACACTTTATATTGTCTTTTCTTTACAAAGTTTTTTATGATTATATGCCATTGGGATTATACCCCCTTTGTTGACTCCTTCCTGTGAATATGTATGTTCTTTTCTTTGAAAATTTTCAATAAATAAACAATAAAAAAAAAAGAACTAACTGGGAGAAATTTGGAGTCTACCACCTTCTGAAAATGCTAGTTGTCCAGCTCTCATGGTGACCTTTGTTACTTTATAATATTGTATTGTTGCCTTATAAAAAATGTTATGTCTAATCGCCATTAGCAACTGGGAATAAGTGTACATATATATATAATATACGATATGATAAGATGGATAGTGTGGCGGAAGGATTCCAGGAAAGGGTAAAGTCTTGTCTGAAAATATCTATTCAACACCCTCCGTTTGATATGCATGAAGGTGAGGGGATAAGGTGGCAAGAGACGACCAGTCTACTATACCTTTTTGAATATCAAACGACCCAGGAAGAGGAAGCACGTTAGACTTTGCGGAGACATCATAAAAGCCTTTTCCTATAACCTGAATAGCCATTGAAAGGAAGTTAATGAACCCATGAGTTGATTGACTTGTCTACAAAATCTATTCATCCCTAAATTTAAGGAAGGACCATATTTGGTCGTAAGACCCAGAGCCAATCGGAATGGGCTCCAGAGATATAAATTAAGTAGTCTCAGTCAAGTTAGGAGGGGAGAATATTAGAACAGACCCTGGGCCCAGGAAGAACCGTTCGCAAGGTAATATCAAGGAATCCTCTCCCACGCACTTACCATATCTTTGTCATAATTTGTAACGTGTGATATTTTTGTGTGATGTACTTAATTTGTATTAGCAAACTAACTTTTACTCCCTTAGTTTAAGGACTGTAAATGTATGAAGTATATGAGATAGCCAATATCTTTTCTCTAATAAACGTGTGTTATGTTAAAGCTTCCACTCTGGTCACAGAACTCTCTCATTAAACCATATATCTTATATGCAAGATATTAAATCTTAAATATAGAATATTAAAAGTAACACCTTCTTACTGCAGTTCTTTAAATTAGTGACCCGAAGGCGATTGTCGATAATTAATTTTGACATTTCTTCAAAACTCCAAGTGTATCGAAAGCGCTCAGTGTTAGCATTGGTTCTCAGCTGTATTCCTGGACTAAAACACCTCTCCTCCACACCAAGCATCCAGTGTGGAGGAGCAGAGGAACACATTTTGGACTTGAAGCGGTGCATTCTTATCTTTACCTTTCCTCTATGTTATGTCAGGAACAGTGGTGTATAGTGGTGTATAATAATGGCACAAACCTCCTGTCTGCCCTTAAACAGTGAAAGTTGACACATGTGCCCTGCCCGACACATGTCCTCAATTTGGTGGTGCAATGTTTCCTAGCCAATTTAGGCGGTCATACACAGCCAGTGCTCGGTTGGCTGAAAATCAGTGGGAATTCTACCTGCCCGTAAACCACCTGATTTGTGACATGCCCACCAGGTGGAACTCAACTTTAGCAAAGCTGCAGCGGCTGCACATGCAGCAGAGGGCCGTCAACAAGTACCTGTGTGAGTATGGCACAACGACAGGCTCAGGCAGGCTTGGCTTTTTTTTCCCAAGCCAATGGCTGCTCATAAAGGATGCATGCACTGTACTTTCACTATTTGATGGTTAGCCGTGACAATGTATGCATCAATGACACAATCCTTGTTGTGTACCTGCTGGAGAAAACTCTGCGTGGCATCATCGACAGGGCACTCGAGGCAGAGCACCGGGAAGAAGAGGAGGACTTTTTGCAGACACCATTGTTCCTATGCCACACAAGCTAAGAGAGAGGAGGAGGAAGATTCTGGCAGTTTCGGAGGCATTGAAGGAGAGGAAGACATACGCCAAACAGTAAGAGATGGTTTTCCATCCAGAGAATCCTTGGGATTAGTCTGTGGCTGGGAAGAGGCAGTTCCAGATACTCTAATCCTTAGTGATCTTGAGGAGTCTGCTTCTCGTGCCTCTGCAAATTTGTGGTGCATGGGCTTCCTCATGCTTCAAAGCCAGCGAAAGGACCCAAGAATACCTGCCATAAAGGAGAAGGATCACTATTGGTTGCCAACCCTCCTTGACCACCGTTATAAGGGGAAAGTCTCAGAACTCATCCCATCCCCACAGAGAGTGCAACAGATGAAATCTCTTGAGTACACCTTAAAGATAAGTTTATGGAACAAATTTATCCAAAAAATCTCTAATCTTATTCCCCGTGCACTACATTGTGGCCTTATCATACAGACTGGCTCTCAAAGCCGTTGCTTACAAAATAAAGAAAGCTTGCAGGGAAAATTGAATTTTTTGGGCTTTATAAAGGCAATTATTGCTGCAACAGATTTTATACACACTACAGATGTGCCACTTTATAGGTGGACTAAGGGGACCCCCAAGGAACTATATTGAAAGGAATGTTGTATTTTTATATTTTCACTTTAACCACTTTAGCCCCGCAAAAATTGAACACATTTATTGAAAAAACATGTAACGTGACGAGACGTGTAGGGATCGAGGAGCATCAGAGTCCACACGCCTGACGCAGTTAGACCCACCTGTCGTCCGTCTGGTATTTCATGTCCAGTTTCATCTTTTTAATGTGAGTGCATCCATGTTTTTTCAATAAATGTGTTCAATTTGTGCGGGGCTGTGCTATGGTCTTTCTCTCTCCTGACATACACGCTGTGTGAGGGTCCCTCCTATTTGCTCCGAGTGTCAACTCAGCCCAGATATAGAAGAGGAGTAGCCAGGTGTACATCCAGGACTTAGGACGGACTCGCAGTTCGTGGGAGATAGGCCCACCATCCATCACCTCCATGTAAGTGGATGTATGAGTGATTCATGATGCTTGTATAAGATGTTCCCCTAACACCATATCAAAAACTTGCTTCGTATCTCTTCCATGCCTTACTGCTGAGGAGTGCTGCTGTCGTTTCGGTCCATTGAAGTGCATTCCCCCCCCCCTGGAGGTGTTTTTTTTGGCTATCCGTGCTATGGCCGTGAGGTGAGGAGCTAGGGACCACCAGAGGTGTTCACTGTGAAACGTCCTTCCCGTCACCATTCCTCCATCTCTGGATCCTTTTTGGGACATTTGGGAAGCACTCTGAGAGACTTTCTTTATTTTATATTTCATATTTATAGTTTATATTTGATATATTTTCATACATTATACCCAGAGGCGTCCCTTGCGGGAAGTCTTCTCTGGCCTTACACATTATATCTGCCATACCAGCACATTGTGTATATATATATATATATATATATATATACAGTATATATAATATATTTTGTTTCTTGGGTTTCACCGTTATATGACCTCCTTTTTTGTCACTTTTGTCACTTGTCAACTTTTGGTATTCCAACTTTTTTTTGTCACATTGTAACATAGACGTTATATGTATTGACACATTACCCATGTTTGTTATCATTTTGCTCTGATTCTGCCCTCACCTCCTTTTCACCCATGTTCTCTCGCCCAGGTATCCATTCCCATTTTACTTTTGTATTTCACCCTACACTTTCCACAGCGCAGACACCACCTCCTCTTGTTTTTTCATTTGCTATTTCCCATATGGAAGAAAAATATATTTCCAATATATTTATTTAAAAAAATTATATATTTTAAATATATTTACAATATATTGGCCTACGCGAATATATTTTTACATCTATTCCAAAAATGTAAATTCAAATATATTTTCCAAAGGCATATATTTTAAAATATATTTTTTTCAATATATTTGACATATATTTTTGAGCATCTAAAAAAATGCATTTAAACATATATTTTTAAATATACTTGTAAAGGCATTCCAAAATATAATTTAAATACATTTTCCAAAGACATATATTGAAAAATATATTTTTTAAATATATTCTTCAGATTTTTTTCAACATATATTTTTACATATATTTGTAAATGTGTTCCAAAAATATAATTTTAATATATTTTCCAAAGGCATATATGTGAAAATATATGTTTGAAAATATATTGTCCAGATATTTTTGAACATATAAAAAAATGCATTCAAACATATATCTTTAAATATACTTGTAAATGCATTCCAAAAATATAATTTAAATATATTTTACAAAGCTATATATTAGAAAATATATTTTTAAAATATGTTTTTCTGAAAATATTTAATGTCCAATAAAGACATTTCAACATATATTTTGTCTGATATTTTTGTAACTATGTCATAGATAACATTCTGAATACATTTATAAGAGACCCACTACCATTTTAAAATGGCTTGTTTTACTCTTTTAAAATAAATTAAAAAAAAATAAAAGATTCAAATAAAATATATTTTTTTTATAAGATTTTAAGCACATAATCCATTCAATACAAAGCAGATAAACCTCTCGCATCCACTTTCCATTCCCAAAGAATTTTTGTATAAGTCATTCTGAATTGAGAACGCTTGTCGGCGGACCAGCAAGTACAGTTATATTGATTTATTGATTGACCTGAATGAATGAGAACCTTCATAGACATCCACCTCCACAGTCCAAGGGTCTTGTCTGCTTACAGAGTACAGAGAGAAACTCTGGATATAAATCTTCAATGTTCTGTTTAATCCATGAATCAGAAGTTGCACTATTATTACCAAACTCGCTCATCAGTGTCTTTATGGTCCTTGCTTTGTGCACTGGTGGGCAGTCATGTTGGAACCGAAAGGGGCCATCCCCAAACTGTTCGCACAAAGTTGGGGGCATAACATTTTCCCAAAATGTCTTGGTATGCTGACGCCTTAAGAGTTCCCTTCACTGGAACTAAGGAGCCAAACCCAACCCCTGAAAAACAGCCCCACACCATAATCCCCCCCCCCCCCCCCCACACACACACACCATAATCCACCAAATGATTTGGACCAGTGCACAAAGCAAGGTCCATAAAGACATGGATGAGTGGGTTGGGGTGGAGAAACTTGACTGGCCTACACAGAGTCCTGACCTCAACCTGATAGAACACCTTTGGGATGAATTTGTGTGGAGACTGTGAGCCAGGCCTTCTCATCCAACATCAGTGCCTGAACTCAAAAATGTGCTTCTGGAAGAATGGTCAAACATTCCCATAAGACAGCCTTCTCAGAGGAATTGAAGCTGTTATAGACTGGCATGCTATTAAAACTCATGTGCGTGTAAAGGCAGGCGTCCCAAAACTTTTGGCAATATAATATATATTGTATATATACTGTATATTCTTTTTATACTAAGTCCAGTCCATTGTTTGGACTTCGTACCTGCCGAAGGGTAATTCCAGCAGCAAAAAGTTCCCCCCCAGCACAAAATTAAAACTCAGCAGCTACACAAAGGGGGTTATTTACTAAAGGCAAATCCACGTTGCACTACAAGTTCAAACTACAAATTCAAAGTGCACTTGAAATTGCAAGGAAAGTGCACTTGGAAGTGCAGTCGCTGTAGATCTGAGGGGGGCATGGAAAATAAAAAAAACAGCATTTTAGCTTGCACATGATTGGATGATAAAATCAGCAGAGCTTCCCCTCATTTCAGATCTACCCCTCAGATTTACAGCGCCTGCACTTACAAGTACACTTTCAGTGCAATTTCAAATGCACTTTGCACTTGTAGTTTGCGCTTGTAGTGCACTTGTAGTGCAAAGTGGATTTGCCTTTAGTAAATAACCCCCCATACTGTACACATACTGCAGCTTCTGACTTAATATTAGGACACTTACCTGTCCTGGAATCCGGCGATGTTGGTATCCCAGCCAATGTTTCCATTGGCTCTCGGGTCCGGCTGCCTCCATTGCCTATATATAGGGACAATTCACACCACATGCAGCCCAGTGCGTTTTTTTTTTTTGTCTGCATGGAAAGTAAGTTATATGGTTTTCAATGGCATAATTCACACTAGTGCTTGCAGTTCCAGAAAAAAAGTAGAGCATGCTGCATTTTTCCTGCACTGGACTGTAATGGAACACTGTAAAGCACATCAAAAATGCACTAGAATGCACCTGAACACACTGGAACACACATGTCCTTATCTAAGGTTAAGAAAAAAAAGAGGGGAAAATGCACTGGAATGCTTTAAAAACACACCAAACATACCCTGGAATGCATCAAAAACACACATGCAGAAAAGCATTGGCAAAGTAGGTGGGGGGGGGGAAGAGGCAAATAAGTGGAGCTTCCACTTTTGGGTGGAACTCCGCTTTAAATGTCATATCCCTGTCCAAGCTGCACTGCCAATGCTAGGCTGTGCTGGAAGATAAATATGTAAGTGATGAGAGCTGCATTCTTGTGCGTGTGTGTGTATATATATATATATATATATATATATATATATATATATATATATATATATATATATACTGTGTGTGTGTGTATGTGTGTGTATGTGTGTGTGTATATATATATTATATATTATATTATTGCTGGCGTATAAGGCGACCAGGCGTATAAGACGACCCCCTAATTTTACAGTTTTTTAACGTTTTTTTTTGCCTGTACTCACCGTATAAGACGACCCCCGTTCCGATACTTCATATTTCTTCCTTCTGGAGCCATATACTTCTTCATTCTTACTGGGACTGGAGCCAATCACGGCGAGCGATGTATTCTATTAATGAATACAAAGCCTGCTTGGATTGGCAGAGGTTGTAACATCATCAGCCCGTGCATCTCTGACTCTCAAAGCCAATCCGAGCAGGCTACTGTATGTAGGCACTCGGATTGGCAGAGGTTGTTACCCCAATCTGAGCAGGCTCTGTATTCATTTGAATACATCGCTCACCGGGATTGGCTCAGCGGTATATACTGTATGTAGCCAAAGCTACATGCGATATTACCGCACATCCAGCAGGCATCCGAGCAGCTGACCCGGTGTATAAGATGACCCCTGCTTTTTGCCCAGTTTTTGCCAAGTGTAAAAGGTAGTCTTATACGCCAGCAAATACAGTATATATATATATATATATATATATATATATATACACACACATATATATATATATATATATATATATATATATATATATAATATATATATACTATATATATATATATATATATATATATATATATATATATATATATATATACATATATATATATATATATATATATCAGATATACTGTGTGTGTGTGTATATATATATAGGGTGACCAGACATCCCCGGTTTCAGGGGACAGTCCCTGGATTAAGGACACTGTCCCTAGACCAAGTCTGTCCCCAGTTTTGTCCCCATTGGATTTGAACAGGGGCTGGGGCAATTTCAAAAGACAGTCAGTGCAGAATTAAAAAAATAATAATTCTGAATTACACCCCCCTACTCTGTCGCTCCTACTAGCTTGGGGGGGGGGGATTTTTTCCATTACCTGTGCCCCTTTCTGATGATCATGTGTTGGTCGGAGCAGAGGGAATATTTCTTCAGTTTCAGGTGCATTCCCATTCAGCTCCGCTTCCATGTTCTTCTGCCTTGGCTCAAGTCCCGGCCAGCTGCCTGCCTGCTTATCTTCCTCCGCTCCCCACCAAGCAGTAGCGGGGACCCGGAGTGTAAGACTTGGCAGGCTGTGTGGTGGGCGGCTGCAGCGATGGGCAGAGAGACGCTGATTGCCGCCATTACTAGTAAAAAAAAATGTGTCCCTGGATTTTTAAAAAAAAATCTGGTCACCTTAGTATATATATATATATATATATATATATATATATATATATATATATATATACACACACACATACACATAGAGTATATCTGATATATATATATACACACACACATGTACCAGAATGAAGATACAAAATATATATATAGAATGCATCTCCCATCACTTACTTACATGTATAAATATTTTTCTCATTTCTTTTATCTCATTCTTTTTATTGGGATGTGGGTTTGAATTCTGTGCCTTCGAACTTATAATATGTGAATTCAGCCCTGGGGAAAACTCTTTAAATGAGACTGCAATGATAATACAGGAAACAATACAGGAGGTGTGTGACAGGAAGTGAGCAGTGGGAACCAGAGGGGTGAACTTTCACCTCTCACTTCCTGTTCCTGGTAAGGCCTAGTGTGAAAAGGAAAGCATGGCAGCATGGTGGGGACGCTCTCTGTATTGCCCTGGATGTATTCTCCTGGATGAAAGGTGAGCCTTCTATGTAATAATATTAGAATTGTGAAAGTTTGGTGTATGAGTTAAGTTGTATTTGTCTATTTCCTGCTGAATAGTTCTCATTCTGTGTACATTCACCTTCCCAGTTACCATACAGCATGTGCACAGTAATGTAATATTATAGAGCTCCTCTTCCACAGCATGTCACCCTGCTGCATATAATATGTATGGCATCCATGTTATATCCAGTAACTGTGTAACATACTGTCAGTGCACATTGCTGCATATAATATGTATGGCATCCATGTTATATCCAGTAACTGTGTAACATACTGTCAGTGCACATTGCTGCATATAATATGTATGGCTTCCATGTTATATCCAGTAACTGTGTAACTTACTGTCAGTGCACATTGCTGCATATAATATGTATGGCTTCCATGTTATATCCAGTAACTGTGTAACTTACTGTCAGTGCACATTGCTGCATATAATATGTATGGCTTCCATGTTATATCCAGTAACTGTGTAACTTACTGTCAGTGCACATTGCTGCATATAATATGTATGGCTTCCATGTTATATCCAGTAACTGTGTAACTTACTTTCAGTGTACATTGCTGCATATAATATGTATGGCTTCCATGTTATATCCAGTAACTGTGTAACATACTGTCAGTGCACATTGCTGTATATAATATGTATGGCTTCCATGTTATATCCAGTAACTGTGTAACTTACTGTCAGTGCACATTGCTGCATATAATATGTATGGCTTCCATGTTATATCCAGTAACTGTGTAACTTACTGTCAGTGCACATTGCTGCATATAATATGTATGGCTTCCATGTTATATCCAGTAACTGTGTAACATACTGTCAGTGCACATTGCTGCATATAATATTTATGGCTTCCATGTTATATCCAGTAACTGTGTAACTTACTTTCAGTGTACATTGCTGCATATAATATGTATGGCTTCCATGTTATATCCAGTAACTGTGTAACATACTGTCAGTGCACATTGCTGCATATAATATGTATGGCTTCCATGTTATATCCAGTAACTGTGTAACATACTGTCAGTGCACATTGCTGCATATAATATGTATGGCTTCCATGTTATATCCAGTAACTGTGTAACTTACTGTCAGTGCACATTGCTGCATATAATATGTATGGCTTCCATGTTATATCCAGTAACTGTGTAACTTACTTTCAGTGTACATTGCTGCATATAATATGTATGGCTTCCATGTTATATCCAGTAACTGTGTAACATACTGTCAGTGCACATTGCTGCATATAATATGTATGGCTTCCATGTTATATCCAGTAACTGTGTAACATACTGTCAGTGCACATTGCTGCTGCATATAATATGTATGGCTTCCATGTTATATCCAGTAACTGTGTAACATACTGTCAGTGCACATTGCTGCATATAATATGTATGGCTTCCATGTTATATCCAGTAACTGTGTAACATACTGTCAGTGCACATTGCTGCATATAATATGTATGGCTTCCATGTTATATCCAGTAACTGTGTAACTTACTGTCAGTGCACATTGCTGCATATAATATGTATGGCTTCCATGTTATATCCAGTAACTGTGTAACTTACTTTCAGTGTACATTGCTGCATATAATATGTATGGCTTCCATGTTATATCCAGTAACTGTGTAACATACTGTCAGTGCACATTGCTGCATATAATATGTATGGCTTCCATGTTATATCCAGTAACTGTGTAACTTACTGTCAGTGCACATTGCTGTATATAATATGTATGGCTTCCATGTTATATCCAGTAACTGTGTAACTTACTGTCAGTGCACATTGCTGCATATAATATGTATGGCTTCCATGTTATATCCAGTAACTGTGTAACATACTGTCAGTGCACATTGCTGCATATAATATGTATGGCTTCCATGTTATATCCAGTAACTGTGTAACATACTGTCAGTGCACATTGCTGCATATAATATGTATGGCTTCCATGTTATATCCAGTAACTGTGTAACATACTGTCAGTGCACATTGCTGCATATAATATGTATGGCTTCCATGTTATATCCAGTAACTGTGTAACTTACTTTCAGTGTACATTGCTGCATACAATATTATATGGCTTCTATTCTATATCCACTCGCCATGCAGCATAGGAGTTGATTTACTAAAGGAAAATCCATTTTGCACTACAAGTGCACTTGGACATGCAGTCGCTGTAGATCTGAGGGGGGTAGATCTGAAATGAGGGGAAGCCCTGCTGATTTTATCATCCAATCATGTACAGGCAAAAAAATTTTTTTTTTTGTCCCCTTCAGATTTATAGTGACTGCACTTCCAAGTGCGCTTGTAGTGCAAAGCGGATTTGCCTTTAGTAAATATACCCCATAATGTCAGTGCATAGTGCTACCAATGTTTATGTCTCCCTCCCCTTTTGCATATTATTATCTGCCCTGCTACTAGGTGCCATTAGATATGGATTTTTCCATACAGATACCAATTATGGGCCACCTTTCAGGCCGATAACAATATGAGGTAATGATATTATGTTTACATCCAGCTGCCCCAGAAGTAGCCTGATATCAGTTGACATCTAGGCCTTTTTTTGTATTATAACAGCCACTGGCCACTGTCAGAATGCAGGAAAAAAGAGCAGATAGCAGGGAAATCAATAGCCTGCTGTCCATCAGCAAAGGAGAGGATTTGAAGGAGAACATTCTTCTTCAGGTCTTCCTCTGCTGATTGACAGCAGGCAGTGGGAAGGGGGCACAATAGTCAGCCTAATTTTAAAATTTGAAACAGCCAATGGCAGTCTGGCTATGGTTCCCCCACTGCCTGCTGTTTACATTCAGCTACCATCAAATAAATTGTGCAGAAGGAGGTTAGCGGTGTCTGGGGTGTGTGTGTGGGCGGGGGGTTTGAAAGATGGGGGTGTGTGTGTGTGTGTGTGGGGGTGGGGGGGAGTGGATGGGGGGTGTGGAGGTGGAAAGATAATTTTTATTTTTTTTATTTTTGGCGGATTCTGACAGATGGGCCGCCAGCCGCTGTCAAAGCACCTGACCAAGACTAACTGACAGCTGGTGAATATAAAACCAGAATAAGCACTTGGAAGAAGAAAACCAACAACTGAGACAACTTGCCTTTGGTAAGCGGACAACTTAATTGCGGTTTATATCACTGCATTAAATTGGCACTGTATCTGATCATCATATCTGCATCATCCTTCATTATTCATTTGGTCATCAGCGTTTGAGTTTTGTGGTGATGTCATTAAGAATTTTTGAGGTTTGGTTTGCCAATTGTGTGCTGTTGGCATACAATTTTGGGATCACCGATTTGGCGTATTAACCTCTCATTGTTTATACATATAATTTGACATTCATTTTGTGAATTTATATACAAATTTTTCCTTGCACTCTGATTTTTTTGTTTTGGTTAATTATTGTGCACCGTTTTTGGCATATCAGCCCCTGGATGCCAATCTTTCAATGGAATTGGTATTGGTGAAATTTTTTCAATTTTAATTTTCATTGAATCTTTTTTATTGGCACAGTCTTTTATTTTTGTTATCTATTTATTGTGTGTTATTCCACCAGTTCTGCTGCCTTTGTTATTTTTATCTTTATTTTCTGTTTGACCAATCATTTGCCCTTTCATTCTACAGTGTTTTAAGGCAGAGGTAGGCAACCTTAGAGAGTTGGAGATCTACCTGAACAACATGGGAGAAGTCAAAGATCACAGGGCACAGTCTCCTCCAATGTTGCCTCCTCACACCTGACTAAAACCTATAATTGCCGTACTACCGCGCTGCAATTGTGTGCCTTTCACTGCAATTTTTGGTGTAAACATTTTGCCTCCTCACCACCTTGCAGAATTTCTCAGAGGCGCATTGGAGCATTGCATACCGCACTTGTGAATGAGTCCTAAGTTGCATTTGGCAATAGCACTTTTAAGGCTCATTCACATGTGAATTTGGGGGTGGTAAAACCCTGCCCCCAATCCCTACCCCCTTTAGCTGCTAAGTGGGAGGGGGTCAGGGTGCCATGGGAGGTGGATGCTTGAGAGTTACTATTAGATCTCAAGCAACCAGAAATAACAGTACCAATGGGGATCGTTGAGTAACTGGAAGTTTACTGTACTACATTCATTATAGTATCAGTGAGTGCACTGAGGTAACTACATACTATATGCACAAGTAGGATTTTTGTTTTGTGGAACATCCTTACTTTTACCTTGGGAGAAACCCTCTTGGGGGGGTCAGCAGCAGACTGGAGGAAACCCTCTAATCATTTAAGTACATTTTTCCACAAGTCATCATTTTTTTAACAAATGAAATGAATGGATATAGTGAGAAAATAGGCCATTATGTTACTTAAAAAGTTGTTATGCTTTTCCATAGAGTTGCCTGGTGTAATGGATCTTTTGAAAACAACAAGAGCGCAGCTAATAGCACTGAAGAATGATGGTGGAAGTTCATCCTGTGTGGGTGTATCGTGTGCATCACCTTTTGTCCCATCTGAAGACTTGAGCTCATCTCCTTGTCAAGTGTCGTACTCAAGGCCTAAACAGGTAGGTTTTCTTTTGGTATCGAAACATTAAATGGTTGTCTTTTTTTTTAAATATCAAACATATCCTACTCCTATTTACCTGCTCTGTGTAAGGGTTTTTGTACAGAGCAGCTCAGATCCTTCTCTTCTCAGGTCCCATGCCGGTGCTCCTGAACCAGAGCTCTGTGTGTCCAATCACACACTGAGCCTTGCCTTGACCCCATATCCTAATTAGCTCACTGGCTGTGATTGACAGCACCGTGAGCCAATAGCTCCCACCGCTACAGAAAGCCAATCAGCAGTGCAAGTCCCTGGAGAGACAAGGCTCTCGTGGACATCACTGGATTGAGAGAGGGCTCATGTAAGTATAGGGGGGCTGCACACAGAAGTTTTTTTTACCTTCATGCATTGAATACATGAAGGTAAAAACCCTTGTACCTTTACAACCACTTCAATAAAAAGTAACCTTTAAGGAGGTGCCTCCAAGCGGCTGACAGATGGAGAGAAGCAAGTACAGTTAGACCCTATGAAAACATCAGCTTTGACATGTAGACTGTAAGCCAATTTGACTGTTGTGTCAAAATCAGATATCTTGCTCAGTCTGGTAGTAGTCTGAACTAAAAAGGCAAGTTGTAGGCAAGATGTTGATTTTTATACAGATTTTTTAAAAGTCTACAATATTTTTTTTTTACATGCTTAATTTTGTTCGTTTTATTTACTCAGCTGCATCTATTAGACCCCTTTCACACTGAGCCAGTATTCAGGTGTTTTAGCACTAGAAATAGCCTCTAAAAAGCTCATGAAACTGCATCCCTTTCAGTGCAATGAGTACTTTCACACTGGGGCGATGCGCTTGCGGAACTTTAGAAAGAGTCCTGCAAGCAGCATCTGGGGCGGGTTGGGAGCGCTATAAATAGCGCTCCTAAAACACACCTGCCTATTGAAATTAATGGGCAGCACTTCCAAAGCACTTTAAAAGCGCATTAAAAACTGTACTTTTTCCCTTTAAAAAAAAAAAAAAAAACGCCTAAAAAGTGTTGCAAAAACCGCCGGAGCTTTAGCAGCGCTAAAGTGTGAAAAGGGTCTTATATGGCTTTTGATTCACAGGGAAAATCTAATAAGTCTAATATTTTCCATTTACTTTTTAAAGCTGCCACTTTGGCAAAGTTTCCTGGGACTTCAAACGGTGTGATCAGTGACGCTCTTACGAGAACAATTCCGGTGTTGAAATATCACCTGAAGGGAAACATCGGGAACCATCAGAATACCACAAATAAACTTGTATGTCATTTACCACAGTTAACACCACTTTCTATTCTCTGTGTTGTAGTGTTTGTATATTTACATGATAATAAAGTTGTGTGTATTGTACTGTGTTATCGTTTTTATTTCCAAATATTTGCTGGTTTTATAGGCCTACAATATATAAAATACAATATATAAATGCACAGCATTTCAAAATGTAATAGGAATGTATTTTTTTTTTATTTTACATTCAGTACATTTATATTTAAAATATATTTTAAAAAACATTCTTAATATATTTTTTCCCAAATATATTGCCATATATTTGAAATGCTACAATTTTGGCCAGATTCAATATATTTCAAAAATATATTTCAATATATTTGTGAATATATTGGGTAATGCATTGTGAAATATGTTGCAAATATATTCATAAATATATGTTAAATGCATTTAGCAATATATTTATGCAGCCATAAATATATTGCAAAGTGCATTTTGGAATGCATTGTGAATGTATTCAGAAATATATGTTAAATGTACTTCTGAATGCATTTAGCAATATATGTCTGAATATATTCACAATGCATTCCAAAATGCATGTTGCAATATATTTATGGCTGCATAAATATATTGCTAAATGCATTCAGAAGTACATTTAACATATATTTATGAGTATATTTGCAACATATTTCACAATGCATTTCCCAATATATTCACAAATATATTGAAATATATTTTTGAAATATATTGAATCTGGCCAAAATTGTAGCATTTCAAATATATTGCAATATATTTGGGAAAAATATATTTAGAATGTTTTTTTTAAATATATTTAAAATATATTTTTCTTCCACGTGGGCTGGGGGGTTAAGATTAAGTTGAAGAGGCAGGGAAATAGCATGGCTCATATCCCTGGGAGTGCTTTCATTGGGAGAGACAGAATTTTGTTTTTTTTATCCTGGACAGCCTAAAAGGTGTTTTAAGTGCGGGTCCCCCACTCACTTGAGCGCTGAATGCACTGTTGTGAAGTGCACGCGCTGTGGTGGGAGGGGTCACCTGGCAGACGGGTGTGCCCATATTAGATGTAATCTTTGTAACGAGTTAGGTCACCCTTTCAGTCGATGTCCGCAGGCTTATAGGGGTAATATGCAAGAGGAATCTGGGGTGTCGGAAGGTTTCACCTCGGACACTGATTCTGAGATGGAGGGGGGGTGGGGGGGGGGCAGGCCGCGGGTGCTTCTAGATCTGGTGGTCGGGCTGCCCCTATGCCCCAGAGGCAAGGTTCTGTCAGGAGGAGGGCGGGGGTTGGTGCAGCTGCCCCTGATCCTCCAGGTCAGAGTGGAGTGGACATTGATTCTGAGGTAGAGGGGGGTGAGGAGCCTCAAAGGCAGGGTCTCATCAGGAGGAGGGCGGGGGTTGGTGCAGTAGCCCCTGACCCTCCGGGTCAGAGTGGAGTGTCAGGAGGTGGTGGGGTTTTCCTTGGGGGGCCTCCTGAGTTTTTGCTGGACTCCTCTGCCTTAGACACCGATTCTGAAGTAGAGGGGAGTGAGGAGGGTTTGGTGGTTCCCCTGGGGGGGGGTGTTGGGGCCAGTCTGTGCTATCCTTCCACCCCCTTCCTTTTCTCTTCCTGTTGCCCCTCCTCTCATTCTTGTTCTGTTCCCCTCCCGCTTTCTTCCCGTTTTGCCCCGCTCTCCCCCCCCCGGGTGGATTCTCATGCGTTGGGTGGTGCAGTAACCCAGGAGGATATGGAGGTGGCCCTTGGGTCACAGAAAAGACCTCAGGCCGGGTCAAGTGAAGAGCCCTCAGAGGGTATGAGTGGGGTGGGCCCAGCAGCCGGTGATGCTGGTTGGGTAGTGCTTAGGAAGAATAAGAAGAAAAAGAAAAAAAGTAAAAAAGGTGTTAAATGAGTGATGCGGGAGTGGGTTCTGTGCCCTGTTCTAAGCAGGATGAGGGTGCGGGTGCCGCAGAGTAATTTGTTATTTTACTAGTCGGTTAATATAGCGGGATTTTGTTCGATGTTTATGATGTATAGATATGTGGTCTGTTGATGGATTTGGCTAGCTATGACCTGGTGCAGTGGCCAGATGGGGCAGAGGCTGTAGGTTTCTGCAGTTGATGCCAATAGGCTTGCGCAGGTAGTTGGCTAATCCGCGTAAAATATGCCATATATAGTATTTTGTTATTCTTTCTTTTGTTTCTTATGGACCTTAATTATGGGTATGCACCAATAGTGACCCAAAGTGCAATAAGCCGGATAATGGAGGGTGATAAAAGTTTGCCCAACCTGATAGAGGTTAGCACTGGTGAATTGGTTGCGTGTTAGTAGTCTGTGTTTTCAAGGTTTGTAAATTCAATGTTGGTTTTATAGGAGTGTTATAGTTGTTTAAATGATTATCTTGTATATGTAAATGTTTGTAAGCAGTGTGAGATTTTCTTGATGTTTCCCCGTTATTTGTAAATTTGGTACCTAATGTCGTGTCTGAATAAACAAAAAATTTCCACCAATACACCACCCCCCCCCCTCCAAACAGGCCCTGTTTGCAGGTTTTCCTACATCTTGCACATGTGCTTTAAAAAGTCAGTCTGGACATCAATTCTAGGAAACAATACTTACCGCTTTGTCCTTCCTTTTCTGGTGACTAAACATTTCATGCATACACACCAGGAAAGAGCTTAGAGACAAATCACACTTGATGGTTTAGGCCCAAACTAGTTCAGCTGCAGCGGTTGAAATCCATAGCATGAAAAAAATATCACAAAACAAACTTCAAAATTTGAAAGTAATTTTATTGGTCCACAAAACAAGGAAAGCAAAACAAAATATTAAAAATAAACACAGAAAAAAAATATAAAAAAACCTAAAAACAAAAAATATACCAACGTTTATTTCACACAGTCATTGGAAAATAAATCATGCTTTTGAAATAACAGGATAGACCCACAGGATTAAAACATTAGTCATTAACATCTTGAGAAACATTTAGCAAAATTATGCAGCAGACAAAACATCAAAAAAACAAAAATTGCTCCAAAACATCTCTGTTTCGCTCCGCCATTACTTCCAGCCAGCAAATCTGCCCCCTCTGAGGGCAGCTGACACGTGCTCTATCCACGCTTTTTATAACATGTGTGCTAATGAACAAATTGGAAACACATGAAGAAATGTCGCCACCATTACTAGTAAAACAGATCGCTGTTCATACATTGTATGGACAGACGAGCAGGCATTCCCCCCCCTGACAGGACCGGGATAAAGGGGAACTCCACACCAAATTTAAAAAAAAAAACGGCGTGGGGGTCCCCCTCCAGGTGCATAACAGGCTCTTAGATTTGATCTGGAACATAAGGGGTTAAACCCACGCCAAAAACGGCATGGGGTTCCCCCTCAGATCCAGACCAAACCCTTCTCCCAGGCACGCAGTCTGGCCGGACAGGAATGGTGGTGGGGACGAGCGAGCGCCCCCCCCCCCTCCTGAGCCGTACCAGACCACATGCCCTTGACATGGGGGAGTGTATGCTTTGGGGGAGGGGGGCACTGCCCCCCCACCCCAAAGCACTCTTGTCCCCATGTCGATAGGGACAAGAGCCTCTTTCCGACAACCCTGGCCGTTGGTTGTCGGGGTATGCGGGCGGGGGGCTTATCAGAATCTGAGAGCCCCCTATAATAAGGGGGCCCCCAGATTCTGGCCCCCCACCCTATGTGAATGAGTATGGGGTACATCGTACACCTACCCATTCACCGGGTGGAAAAGTGTAAACACAAATAAACCACACAGAATAAAATCATTTATTAGTCAGCTCTGGGGGTCTTCTGCCGGGACCCCCCACCACCAGCCCATTGGCCCCCGGGCTTCGCCGTTTTCTGCCGGGGGGGACGACACCCACCGATGCTCTCCGCCATGTTCAGCCAGGCCCCCACCCCAAATTAAGCTCTTTTACATCCGGGGGGGGGGTCGGCCGAAAACAGCGGAGAACAACGGGGGGCGGAGCCCCTCCTCGGTCTTCTAGACGTTTTCTGCCGGGGGGGCTCCAGCCTGCACCGGTCTTCACCGCTGCCTTCCGCCGGGGGGGGGGGGACACCCACCGATGCTCTCCGCCATGTTCGGCCAGGCCCCCACCCCAAATTAAGCTCTTTCACATCCGGGGGGGCCGGCGGAAAATGGTGGAGAATGACGGGGGCGTCGCCACTCCTCGGTCTTCTAGCCGTTTTCTGCCGGGGGGGGGAAACACCCACCGATGCTCTCCGCCATGCTCGCCCGGCCCCCACCCCAAAATTAAGCTCTTTCACATCCGGGGGGGGGGCGGCCGAAAACAGCGGAGAACAACGGGGGTGTCGCCCCACCTCGGGCTTCTCCGCTTCTGCCTGGCTCCTCCCGAGGCCAGGGCTTCTTTCGCCGTCTTCCGCCGGAGGGCGCCACTCTCCGGGCTTCTCGTCACTGTCTTCTGCCGCGGGGCACCACCCGCGGGCTTTGTCGGCTTCTGCCTGGCTCCTCCGCGGGGGCCAGGCCTTCTCGTCACTGTGTCGCCGTCTTCTGCCGCCACCCCCTTCGACGTTTTCTGCCGGGATGAGGGTCGCACATCCCATCCCGGACTTGGACGTGGCGGGCTTCTCGTCGCTGTGTCGCCGTCTTCCGCCGCCGCCCCCTTCACCACGAAGCTCCCGTGCTTGTGTGGGAGGGCAGCGGGCTTCGAAGTTTTCGGCCGGGGTGAGGGTCGCACATCCCACTCCGGACTTCTAGTAGTTTTCGCCGCCGCCCCCTTCACCATGAAGCTTCCTGCTTATGGGGGAGGGCGGCGGGCTTCTCGTCGCTGTCTTCCGCCGCGGGGTAACACTCGCGGGCTTCTTCGGCGACATCCGCTTCTGCCTGGCTCCGCCGCTGGGGCCAGGGCTTCTTCTTCCATTCGATGTTGACACGGCGAGGTCCGGCGCTGAAATGCCGACAGAGCGGTGGGCACGGACTTATATTGGCATAGGGCGTGGGCGTGGTTATGCCACCATGTGACCTTAACCCATGTGACATCACATTCCCATCATGCCCTGTGATGTCACATGGGTTAAGGTCACATGGTGGCATAACCACGCCCACGCAAGGAAAATGCTGATTTGCTTTCAGTAGAATTGGTTAACTAATTATTAAGAACCATTTTGAAAATATTTCTAATCAAATTAATGTTGTGATACTAATGGAGATAAATACTGTACATGTTACTAGTGTATTATTAATTATTCTTGATTAGGGATGAGCCGAACACCCCCGCGTTCGGTTCGCACCAGAACCTTCGAACGGACCGACCGTTCGCGTGAACATTTAGAACCCCATTGACGTCAATGGGACTCGAGCGTTCGAATTCAAAAGTGCTCATTTTAATGCCCCATATGCAAGTTATTGTCGAAAAACATCTTTGAGAACCCGGGTCTTGCCCCAGGGAACATGTATCAGTGGAAAAAAAGCAGCGATTTTAATGATGCTTAAAGTGAACAAAAACAAAAAAAATGAAAAATCCCTTTAAATATCGTACCTGCTGGGTGTCTATAGTAGTGGCACGTGTTTAGAACTGTCCCTGCACAAAATGAGATTACTATAAGAAAAAGGTAATTTAAAACTGCTTGTGGCTTTAATGTAATGTCTGGTCCCTGCAATATGGATGAAAATCAGTAAGAAAAATAGCATGGGTTTCCCCGCTCCCCTCCCCCCAGGTCATTACAAGCCCCTTTGACCCTATAAACTTTGAAAAGCAGTATACAGGTGGTGCAAACAAGACAGAGACTGTAGGTTTGTTGTTAAGTAGAATCTGTTTGTAATTTTCAATTGGTACTTCTTTAAAGTGTAGCTTCAGCCATAGAATCTTTTTTTAAGCTTTTCTGAAAACATAGAGAAGGGTTATCACCCCTGTAACATTTCTTTTGCTGTCTGTGTGCATCTGTTCAGAAGATTGCACCTCACTTTCTGTCCCAAAGACAAATGATTTTTTTTTTTAAATCATTTTTTTTTGTGAAGCAAGGATTGTGATAAAGCATCAGTGGACAGGAGACACCTTTTACAGAAGAAAATTTCCCTTCCTAGGGGTAGATTTCCTCTCACTTCCTGTTGTCTCCTTTCGTTTGCAAGTAGGATGTTTTAAAGTAGGGGCCTGCTATATATACGCTGCAGAAATTTGGGCCCTAGGTGTTGGTGTTGCCACAACACTGCAACCCCTCACAGTTAGTCTTGGTGGGCGCTGGAACACCCTGCTGTGAAATATTAGATCAAGAATTGTTGAACAGGGGCAGAAAAATTGGGCCTTAGGCACTGGTGCTGGTGCCACAACACTGCAACCCCTCACAGATACTCCAGTTGGAGCGCAGCAAAGAACCTGCTGCAAAGTATTGCATCAAAATTTGTAAATTACACACCCCTGTTAAACAGGGGCAGAAAAATGGGGTCTTAGCCACTGGTGCTGGTGCCACAACACTGCAACCCCCTCACAGATACTCTAGTTGTAGCGCAGCAAAGAGCCTGCTGCAAACTATTGCATCAAAAATTGTAAATTACACGCCCCTGTTAAACAGGGGCAGAAAAATTGGGCCTTAGCCACTGGTGGTGGTGCCCAGAACCAACAATGTTCTTACAAGCTATCAGCAAGATCATTGAGAAGGATAAGGATATTCAGTCAGCATAACAGGATAGTCACTCAGCATCAGCATAGGCAGTCTCCAAAGGATCTGACATTTCAAAAACATTATTCAGTTACATCAGCATTAGGTGCTTGTAGCTGGTGGTGATCCAAGACTGATTCATTTTTATGAAGGTCAGTCGATCGACAGAGTCGGTGGAGAGGCGCACCCTGTGATCAGTCACAAAGCCTCCAGCAGCACTGAATGTGCGTTCTGAAAGAACGCTGGATACAGGACAAGCCAGAAGCTCAATTGCGTACTGTGCAAGCTCTGGCCAGTGATCCATCCTCAAGACCCAGTAAGCCAGAGGATTTTCGGTGGGAAGGGTTTTAAAGTCTGCTCTTGCCCCTAGGTATTCCCGCACCATGTAAAACAGACGCTGGCGATAGTTGCTGGAACTGGTCATACCTCGGGGCTGCGGACTAAAAAATTGTCTGAACGCATTAGTCAGACGGCCACCTTCTCCACTGCTCCTTCTGTGACTCACCGAAGCCTCAGCAACACGTTGTCCAGGACCAGGATTTGGTAACCCCCCAGTCTCTGGGAACGTGTTGCACAGACCTTTCTGCAAGGTCCCCCGAAGATGTTTCATCTTCTGCTCCCTCTGTGGCGGCAAGATAAGGTCCACAACCTTATCCTTGTAACGTGGATCAAGGAGAGTTGCCAGCCAGTAATGATGCCTCTCCTTGATAGCACAAATACGAGGATCCTTACGCAGGCTTTGCAGGACCAGGGAGGCCATGCGGCGTAGGTTTGCTGAGGCATTCGGGGCAGAGTTCTCTGGGTCACTGAGGACGACAGGATCTGCAGCCACCTCATCCCAGCCACGTAAAAGTCCATGGGTTCCTTGGGACTGTAATTGATCCCTTGAAGACTGCTGCTGATGCTGAGTCAAAAGCTCCACCTCCATGCTGCTAATACAATCCTCCTCCTCCTCGTCCTCTTCCTGTGTGTTTGGCGGGCAAGCAGGACCACTGTCTGGATAAAGGGGGCCTTGAGAGGTAAGGAAGTCCTCCTCTTCCTCCCTCTGTTCTGCCTCAAGGGCCCTGTCCATTATTCCACGTAGCGTGTGCTTCAACATGCAAATAAGAGGGACAGTCTCACTGATGCATGCACTGTCACTGCTCACCATCCCCGTGGCCTCCTCAAATGGTGACAGGACAGTGCATGCATCCCTGATCAAGGCCCACTGGCGTGGGGAAAAAAACCAAGCTCCCCTGACCAAGTTCTTCTGCCATATTGGCACAGGTACTGATTGATGGCCCTCTTCTGCGTGTGCAGCCGCTGCAGCATGGCCAATGTAGAGTTCCATCTGGTGGGCATGTCACAGATTAGGCGGTTCTTGGGCAGGTTATATTCCCTTTGGAGGTCTGTCAGCCGAGCAGTGGCATTATATGACCTTCTGAAATGCACACATACTTTTCTGGCCTGCTTCAGGACATCCTGTAAGCCCAGGTACCTGCCCAAGAACCGCTTCACCACCAAATTCAGAACATGAGCAAAACAGGGCACATGGGTCAGTTGTCCCTGTCGCAGGGCAGAGAGGAGGTTGGTGCCATTGTCACCAACCACCATTCCTGGCTTAAGCTGGCGTGGCGTCAATCACCTCTGAGCCTGCCCCTGAAGAGCTGACAGAACCTTTGCCCCAGTGTGGCTCCTGTCTCCCAAGCACACCAGCTCTAGCACCGCATGGCATCTCTTTGCCTGCATTCCTGCGTAGTCCCTCGTACACCTACGGAGCACGGCTGGTTCCGAGGACACATCAGCACAGGAAGAGGCCACAGAGGAAGAATAGGAGGGGGTGGAGGAGAGAGGTGTGTCACAACCAGTAGTAGTGTTTTGGAGGCGTGGTGGCGGAACAACCTCCAACACTACTGTACCTTGCCCTGCGTCCTTCCCAGCTGCCAACAGAGTCACCCAATGCGCCGTGAAAGAGAGGTAACGTCCCTGTCCATGCCTGCTGGACCATGAGTCAGCGGTAATATGCACCTTAACACTGACTGCCCTGTCCAGAGAGGCATGGACATTGCCTTCCACATGGCGGTAGAGAGCTGGAATCGCCTTCCGTGAGAAAAATCAGAGTTAGTCTTACCGGAAACTCTGTTTCCAGGAGTCTTCCAGGACAGCCCTTGAGAGATGGAGTTCCTCCCTGGACAGGAAACACATCACCTCCAGCTCTTTAAAAGGGCGGTCCCTCAGGCATCTGGTCAGTTTTTAATCCAAGAACCGAAGGACGGAGCTGAAATACAGTTAATGACATACATACATATTATCCATGCATATATACATATACACCTATATACCTACCTCGAAGCATAGGGTGGGAACGTGCAGTCCTGGAAGACTCCTGGAAACAGAGTTTTCGGTAAGACTAACTCTGATTTTCCCAAGGCGTCTTCCAGGACAGCCCTTGAGAGGATGAGCAAGCACTCACCAGATTAGGGTTGGACTACTGCTTGCAGGACTTTCCTCCCAAAGGCCTGATCTTGACTACTTAGGATGTCCAGTCGGTAATGTCGAATGAACGTGGACATGCTTGACCACGTAGCGGCCTTACATATCTGCTCCGGGGTAGCGCCGGCTCTTTCTGCCCAGGACGTGGCTAATGCCCTCGTAGAGTGTGCCTTCAAACCCTGCGGAGCATCCAAGTGCAGAGCTTTATACCCTTCCAAGATGGCCAGTTTAATCCACCTGGCTAGTGTCCCTTTTGAAGCCTGTTTTCCTTTTCGATTCCCGGAAAAAAGAACAAACAGTGCATCTGATGCTTTAAAGCTTTTAGTTGTTTCCAGATAGATTAAAAGGCATCTTCTGACATCTAGCCGATGTAATTGTTCTTCTTTGCTATTTCTTGGTTTATTGCAAAAGGAAGGAAGTATAATGTCCTGACTCTTGTGGAAAGCAGAAGTGACTTTTGGAACAAAGGACTGATCTGTCTTTAGAATAACCTTATCCTCCAAAATTTGCATATAAGGATCTCTAATTGAGAGAGCTTGGAGTTCGCTGATTCTGCGAGCAGAAGTCATAGCGACTAAAAAAATTGTCTTCAAAGTAACCAGTTTTAAAGATGCCTCTGATATGGGCTCAAAAGGCTCTTTAATGATCGCTTTCAACATAAGAGATAGGTCCCACGTCAGGACCTTACGACATGGGGCCGGGCGTTGTTTAGCAATTGCTTTGCAAAATCTACTGATAAGCGGGTCCTCTTGTAGGGAGCGCTGAACATAAACTGAAAGAGCAGCAATTTGAACCTTAATCGTGCTTAAGGCCAATTTCTTGTCGATGCCCTCCTGTAAGAATTCCAAAATCGTTGGGGAATCATGTTCCCTCTTTCCATTCTCTTTTAGCCAGAGATTACATTTTTTCCAGTGTTTCAGATAAATCGCTCTGGTAACTGGTTTGCGACTCTGTAACAGAGTTTTGATTACTCTATCTGATAGACCCTTAGACTTCAGGATGTCTATTTCAGAAACCAGGCCGCCAGATTCAGAAAAGCTGGATTGGGGTGCCGCACTGGACCTTGAGTCAACAGATCTTGACTGCACGGCAACATCCACGGTGGACAATCTGCTAACGCTAGTAGAAGCGAAAACCACGCCCTTTTTGGCCAAAAGGGGGCTATCAGGATAAGGGAAGTCTTCTCCATCCTGAATTTGGAAAGAACTCTCGGTAAGAGATGCAGAGGTGGGAAAGCATATGCCAGGGAGAATGACCATGCATTTTGAAGGGCATCGACTGCCACCGGTTGATCTCTGGGGTTCAGTGAGAAAAATTCTGGAAGCTTGGTATTTCTCCTGTTGGCGAATAAGTCGATCTCCGGAAGACCCCATTTGGACACTATGTTGGCAAAGACCGTCGGATCCAGAGACGATTCTTCTTGAGAGACTAATTGTCTGCTCAAGAAATCGGCTAGACTGTTTTGCGTACCCTTGAGATGGACTGCTGAAAGTGACTCGAGATTCTCTTCTGCCCATACAAACACTTCTTTTGTTATGCCCATCAGGGTGGGATTCCTGGTCCCCCCTTGTTTGTTTAAATACGCTACAGATGTTATATTGTCCGACCTGATCTGTAGATGTTGATGCTTGAGCTGATCCTGGAAGGCTGCGATCCCTTTGGCTACGGCTTTTAACTCTCTGTAATTTGAAGACCGTTTCTTCTCTAGGCGACTCCAAGTGCCTTGTGCCCACTGACCTTCTAGGTGGGCTCCCCAATCTTGGTTGCTGGCGTCCGTAGTCAAGATGCGTGTCACAGGTGGGTTCCACAGCAGACCTTTGTTTAGGTGGTTTTGGTTTCTCCACCACCAGAGAGCCTGCTTTGTTTTTTCTGGCAGGTATACCTTCTCCTCCAAGTCTTTTCCTGCCAGATCTTGAAGGAGAAAAGACTGGAGTTGTCTTTGGTGGAACCTGGCCCATCTGACTGCTGGGATGGAGGCTGTCATGAGGCCTAGGACTGACATTATCTCCCTTACTGAGACAGGGAAATTTGTCTGCAACTGAACTACTCGCTGACTTAGATGATCGATTTTTTCTTGTGGGAGAAAGGTCTTTTGCTCTGTCGAACTTACTAGGTAGCCCAAGAATAGGATTTCCTGTGTGGGAATGAGGAACGACTTTTCCCTGTTGACTATCCATCCTAACTGAGTCAACCACTGCTGGACGACCACTAGGGCCTCGAGTAGTTTTTGTTTTGTCGGTGCCAGGAACAACAAGTCGTCCAAGTATGGACACATCTCTTTGGAGATGTGCCTGTGCCTCCTCCTCCCCCTCTCTCCTATCAGGCACCCACGTAGAGTCAGTGACCTCATCATCCCCTCCCTCCTCATCACTGTCGAAAACCTGGCAGTATGCTGCAACTGAGGGAAGATGACTGCCAGATTGCTGTCCTTCTTGGGCACCCCCTCTCTCTGGGCTCACATTACTGCCTTCCTCTATCTGTGTTCCATCATCAGAGCCTTCAAAATGCTGCGCATCTTCATGCAGCCTGTACCCAACACTGTGTTCAAACAGTTCGTGGGACTCCTCAGGAGGACATGTTGGGACTAGGGAAGGAGTAAGTGATGCCATTGAGCAGAGGGAAGAGGATGCCTTGGCAGCGACTTTGCCAGACAAAGTACCCTGAGCATGGGTGAGAGAGGATGAGGAGGATGAGGATGGCTTGGTCATCCGCTCTACCAAGTCTTCGGCATTTTTCGGCTCAACACGAAAAAGAAAAGAGAATGGAGGGCGCACCGACCTAGTGTAATACCGTATAACAAGGTTTTTATTAAAATATTAAAATCAATGGTTATACTCACAAAGATGAGTTTAGGTACCCGTATTTATCGGAGTATAACACGCACAGGCGTATAACACGCACCCTAACTTTAAGAGGGAAGTTTCAGGAAAAAAACATTCCACAGCCCCCTACGTATAACACGCAGGCACAGCTTACCCTATATTTTCAGGGTACAAAAGTGAGTGTTATATGCCAATAAATACAGTAATATGCTGTTGTATATCTTGAGACAGAAATTATATATCTGTACCTAAACAAGCAAACTCCATGTGGTATTATTGAACTCATTGGTTTTGGACACAATGAATAATAAGAAAGGGCTAAAGGCTTCAATAACCTATTACAGTTAATGTATTTTTAGTTTATGATTGTTTAACATTTTAACATATAACTAACTATTGTTAATATCTAGGGAAAACATTGAAGCCACTTGATCTTGTCTATAGTTTTGGATCATACCATGTTGTATGAATGTTCTTGTCTGATTATTTTTGATATTCCAGAACCAAAAAAGAGGACTACGGTCCTAGATTGCTTTGTGTTTTAAATTTTTTTTTTAGGGAAGTTGGGTAAAGTTATGACAGTTTATACTAAACATGCTGAGTTTAGTAGCGGGGGGGGGGGGGGCAGGGGGGGCTCCTGCACCGGGCGAAAAATTGCGGGGGGCGAAATCCTGGCGTCCGCGGAATGCGCCGCCGCCGCCGCCGCCTTAGGAAAGGCCGCGGCTTTGGCCTAGCTCTGGAGCTGTCGGCCATCTTGGTACACCCGGCGGCGGCGCGCCTGGTTGGCTGGTGGAACTGTCTGTCTCCCTTGATGTGGGAATGGCGGGAAACACCAGCCAACCAGGCAGATTGGCCTGGAACATGTGTTTGTTTACAGCGTGGCGGCATCTCCATCTCCAGCAAGGTAAGTGGGGGGGGGGTCGGTGTAAATCTAAAGGGGTGCTCTGCCTGATCTCCACCTATTCACCTCAGAGCCTGTCATTTTAGTTAAACTGCTGGGACTTGTAGTTCTCCATCTTCTCCTGGGGCTCATGGAGATTGGAGAACTACAAGTCCCAGCAGGTTATACATTATCATACAATAAGGCTCTGAGGTGGATGGGTGTGGATTGCATGCACCTAAACCCCAGGAGAAGATGGAGAACTACAAGTCCCAGCAGGTTATAATATAAGGCTCCGAGGTGGATGGATGTCCGGACACCCATCCATCTCGGAGCCTTATATTATAACCTGCTGGGACTTGTAGTTCTCCATCGTCTCCTGGGGCTCAGGTGCATGCGATCCACCATCTATGGGACTACAAGTCCCAGCAGTAAGAAAAACTGAACAAAGATGGTGGATTGCATGCACCCGAGCCCCAGGAGACGATGGAGAACTACAAGTCCCAGCAGGTTATAATATAAAGCTCCGAGGTGGATAGATGTCTGGACAGTGACAATTGGTGGCACAGTGGTGACGATTGATGGCACAGTGGTGACGATTGGTGGCACAGTGGTGACAATTGGTGGCACAGTGGTGATAATTGGTGGCACAGTGGTGACAATTGGTGGCACAGTGGTGACGATTGATGGCACAGTGGTGACAATTGGTGGGACAGTGGTGACAATTGATGGCATGGTACAGTGACTGCATTTGATGGCATGGCGCCCTGTGATTGGGCGTATGTGGTTATGCGCTAGCGCCGGGGGGGGGGAAAAAAAGTTCTGCCCCGGGCGCCCATAACTCTGGTTACGCCACTGGTATTGCTTCCGTTGTGTGAAATCCCTGGTGTTCCTGGTAGTCCGCTTGCTTTTCTATTAAAAATTGACCGCATTAGGCAGGAGAACACACTGTCGTCAGTTCTCTAGCTATGCTGGGAACTCAGCCTGCTCCCTCCAATGATCAGACTTGTCCTGACATGCCCCCACTGCAAGCCATTCACGTGGAAGTTGCTGCTCCACCTCCTCCTGCTCCTTCCAGCTCTTATGAAGCTGAGAACAGAGGGAATGTGATCACTTATAAAAAAAGAAAAAATAATATTTATAATATTTTCTTATATCTGTACGCAAATGTTTTGCCTTTCATTTCCTGAATGGGTCTATTTTAAACTGGGGTGATCATTTACAGTACAATCACTTTAAGGGCCAGTTTACACCAGATGCAGTTCCTGTGTGCTTTTTTCTTCTGCACAAAATGCATGCACAGTGTTTTCCATGTTCTATAGTTCTATATGTTCCATATTGTAGTGGCTCTAGTTGGATCTAGTTCACACCATGCAGTCAGTTTCCGGTCAGTTTCTGCACCGGAAACTGACTGCATCGCGTGAACTAGAGCCAACTAGAGCCATTGGAATACATGGCAAACACTGCATGCATTTTTAGTGCAGAAAAAAATGCACACGTCTGGTGTGAACTGGCCCTTATGCATTTTCACTTTCAACATTAGGTAGAAATTACAAAATATGAAGTCTTACGTTAAGCTAGGGGTGCCCAACCAGTGTTGGCCGCATCCCGGAAGGAAGTCCTGTAGGGCTTCAGACTGCCAATAATTAAGATGGAAACGTCCATCTCGAATTTTTATAAAATACATTTTGCGGGGAAATGCTAATGCTGGCGGCTACAACAACAGGACAGGTGAGTAAACGATTGAATATGTTAACAGCGGGAGAAAGACTTTAAAAAAAAACGGAATCCGGGGAAACCCCCGCTTTAACATTTAGATACAGTCAATAATATTTTCCTGCATGTATGTTTTAAATTGTTTAAATTATACCTGATCTCGGAAACAGGCAAGGTTCATTGCGGTTGTGGGCATCTGAAGCCTGCTAGTCTTTATTTCCGGGAAATTTGGTGCAGCTGGCTACCCAGCATGCACCTCCCGATCTCGCACATACACAGTAATGTTACTGCGAGGCGCTGATTTCAGTAAAAGGCAATTCCCGTGGACTTCTCGGATAGATAATGCTGATATCCCAGGAGTCCATGGCAATCGCCTTGTGACATAATTTTCCCCATTTACAATAGCATTGCGGATAGGAATGCTTGCAGGTTAAAGAAAATGGTTGTGACTCTGCTTAAAACACTAGGGATCAACTACAAAAACTAAAGGAACAATAGAAAGTATGATTTAACAAGTGGTTTATGTCTGTTTTAACTCCATCAACTATGTTTTAGAAAACTTGCAATGCACTTGCCTCCCTGTCTGAAAACAATATCTGAAATTTAGGGGTTTAATGGCTGGCATAAGAAAGAGTCATGCATAATAAATGCACAGGAAAAAAAGTAGATTGAGGAGATTAGAAGCAGTAGATATATCTAATAAAGGAATATGTTGGGGAGGAGGGAAAAGAAGGTGAGTTGAAGGAATGCTCTATAGATTCAGGAAAAAAATCTCAGTAAATAGAGACTGGAAGTTAGCATTGGAAAAACATGTGGGTAACCAACATTATATGAGCATTTGGTGAGTGTGGGCGGAGGTTGCACTTGAGGTTTGCTGGTTTACATTGAAACTCTGGGATTGATTTACTAAAACTGGAGAGTGCAAAATCTGGTGCAGCTGTACATAGAAACCAATCAGCTTTCAGGTTTTATTGTCAAAGCTTGAACAAGCTGACGTTAGAAGCTGATTGGCTCCCATGCACAGCTGCACCAGATTTTGCACTCTCTAGTATTAGTAAATCAGCCTCACTATATGCTATATTCATAGTTTTTAATGTGTATCATGTGTTATCTATTTACACTGATTATAGGTAGTAGAGTTGCACTAACCGAATGCTACTGGATTCTTAGAGGTTAAGCATTATATGGCAGCAGTTATACTATGCACATAGATTTAAAGGGTCACTAAAGGAAAACATTTTTTTTTTGCTGAAATGACTGTTTACAGGGTATAGAGACATAAAAGTTAACTGATTCCTTTTAAAAATGATTAAAAATAGATACAAATTAATCATATAATGTGCCTCTAGTTTCACTTTCGTTTTTAAACTGGTTTCATGTTTCTGTGAAGTAGAGAGAGACACAGAACAAAAACAAACAAATCCAGGGCAGTGTTTTGTTTTTAAAATGAATCTGATTGGTTCTGAGTAGTTTTAGACACACAGCTTGGACCACAGTGAAAAGCTGCCATGAGATTTTTTATAAGGAGCCAGACAAGCAGGAAGTGTGGAGATCAGAGCAGAATTACAGCAACTTCAAAGCAAAAATGAGCAATGAGGACATGAAACCAGGACTGCAGTGAGGTAAAGGAAGCTATTTAGCTTAAAAAAACAATCCTTTAGTGATCCTTTAACCGGTTAAGGACCGCCGCATGTACATTTAAGTCAGCAGAATGGCACGTACAGGCACATTGGCGTACCTGTACGTCCCTGCCTAGACGTGTGTCGGGGGTCCCCCTGTACTTGCGGCGGTCCCCGTGGCTGTGCGAGCGATCCGGGATGAGGGGGCAGCTGTAAGTTTTTGTCCGCCCCCTCCGGATCGCTCCCAGCCAATGCGCGCACTCCCCTGCCCTCTGCCTGTGTAAACACAGGAAGGGGGAAGTGATGTAATCTCTCCTCTCGGTAGTATTTTCAACCGCCGCTGAGGAGAGAAGACATCACAAGTGAGTCTGCACCAACACTACACTGACACAGTACACATAGGCACATAAACCCCCCCCCCCGATCACCCCCCCGTCACAGTGTCACTGAATGCAGTGATCATATATTTACTGATCACTGCATTTAGTGTCAGTGTCACAGTTAGTGTGACAGGCAGTTAGTGTTAGGTCCAGGGTAGCCCCTGTACCCCCTAATAAGGGTTTAACCCCTTGATCACCGCCCTAGTTAACCCTTTCACCCCCTATTGCCAGTGTCACTAAGCGATCATTTTTCTGATCGCTGTATTAGTGTCACTGTTGCCGCTAGGTAGCTAGTTTTTTTTTTTATTGCGATTTTTTTTTACTAAAGACATGTGGCTGAATACAATTTGGCCTAAATATTTGACTAAAATTTAGTTTATTCAATTTTTCTTATAACAAAAAGTAAAGAATATTGATTTTTTTTCAAAAATGTCGCTCTATTTTTGTATATAGCGCAAAAAATAAAAATTGCAAAGGTGATCTTTTAAAGCAACGCAGTGCCGATCTGTAAAAACGCCATTTAGCAGCATATTGGTCCGGTCCTTAAGTGGTTAAGGTTGTTCAGAGTATTATTATTACTATATATTTTTTTTCCTTAGAATTGGTTTTAGTGCCTTTATTAACTGCTTCAGTTCTGGACACTTTTACACTTTTATACTGCCCAGGCCACTTTTGAAATGACTGTTGCGCCATCATGCAACACTGTACCCAAATAAATTTTTTATCATTTTGTTCACACAACTAGAGTTTTTTTGTGGTATTTACTGTTTTATTTTTAATTTTTTTGCTAAATAAACAAAAAAAGACTTTGCATATGAAGTAATTGTTCTTCACAAATTTTGGCCAAAATGTATCCTGATACATTTCTTTGGTGAAAATAACCCAAATCAGTGTGTATATTATTTAGTCTGTATGTAAGTTATAGAGTCCACAAACTATGTACTATACTAAACAGTATATCTGAAAATTGATCAATCCTGATGTACTGACGGACTCTTATTTCTTGAAGCCCAAAAATGTCAGGACAGTACATACAGTGCGGAAAATAAGTATTTGAACACCCTGCTATTTTGCAAGTTCTCCCACTTGGAAATCATGGAGGGGTCTGAAATTGTCATCGTAGGTGCATGTCCACTGTGAGAGACATAATCAAAAAAAAATTCCAGAAATCACAATGTATGATTTTTTTAACTATTTATTTGTATGATACAGCTGCAAATAAGTATTTGAACACCTGAGAAAATCAATGTTAATATTTGGTACAGTAGCCTTTGTTTGCAATTACAGAGGTCAAACGTTTCTTGTAGTTTTTCACCAGGTTTGCACACACTGGAGGAGGGATTTTGGCCCACTCCTCCACACAGATCTTCTCTAGATCAGTCAGGTTTCTGGGCTGTCGCTGAGAAACACGGAGTTTGAGCTCCCTCCAAAGATTCTCTATTGGGTTTAGGTCTGGAGACTGGCTAGGCCACGCCAGAACCTTGATATGCTTCTTACAGAGCCACTCCTCGGTTATCCTGGCTGTGTGCTTCGGGTCATTGTCATGTTGGAAGACCCAGCCTCGACCCATCTTCAAAGCTCTAACTAAGGGAAGGAGGTTGTTGCCCAAAATCTCGCAATACATGGCCCCGGTCATCCTCTCCTTAATACAGTGCAGTCGCCCTGTCCCATGTGCAGAAAAACACCCCCAAAGCATGATGCTACCACCCCCATGCTTCACAGTAGGGATGGTGTTCTTGGGATGGTACTCATCATTCTTCTTCCTCCAAACACGGTTAGTGGAATTATGACCAAAAAGTTCTATTTTGGTCTCATCTGACCACATGACTTTCTCCCATGACTCCTCTGGATCATCCAAATGGTCATCGGCAAACTTAAGACGGGCCTTGACATGTGCTGGTTTAAGCAGGGGAACCTTCCGTGCCATGCATGATTTCAAACCATGACGTCTTAGTGTATTACCAACAGTAACCTTGGAAACGGTGGTCCCAGCTCTTTTCAGGTCATTGACCAGCTGCTCCCGTGTAGTCCTGGGCTGATTTCTCACATTTCTTAGGATCATTGAGACCCCATGAGGTGAGATTTTGCATGGAGCCCCAGTCCGAGGGAGATTGACAGTCATGTTTAGCTTCTTCCATTTTCTAATGATTGCTCCAACAGTGGACCTTTTTTCACCAAGCTGCTTGGCAATTTCCCCGTAGCCCTTTCCAGCCTTGTGGAGGTGTACAATGTTGTCTCTAGTGTCTTTGGACAGCTCTTAGGTCTTGGCCATGTTAGTAGTTGGATTCTTACTGATTGTATGGGGTGGACAGGTGTCTTTATGCAGCTAATGACCTCGAACAGGTGCATCTAATTTAGGATAATAAATGGAGTGGAGGTGGACATTTTAAAGGCAGACTAACAGGTCTTTGAGGGTCAGAATTCTAGCTGATAGACAGGTGTTCAAATACTTCTTTGCAGCTGTATCATACAAATAAATAGTTAAAAATTCATAAATTGTGATTTCTGAAATATATATTTTTTTGATTATGTCTCTCACAGTGGGACATGCACCTACGATGACAATTTCAGACCCCTCCATGATTTCCAAGTGGGAGAACTTGCAAAATAGCAGGGTGTTCAAAAACTTATTTTCCGCACTGTATATCCCCCAAATTACCCATTTTTGTAATTTAGACAGTCCAACGTATTTAGTAAGAGACATAGTGAGTTTTTTTAAGTTGTAATTTTTTGTCATAATTTTTGTGAAAATTAACCACTTAACGCCCGCCGCACGCCTATGTACGTCCCCAGAATGGCACGTACAGGCAGATGGGCGTATATATACGTCCCTGGGTCGGGGGTCCGATTGGGACCCCCTCCGCTGTGTGCGGCGGGTGGCTTACCTGCGGGAGCGATCCGTCTTGAGGGGGCGGCTGTTCGGTTCTGTCCGCCCCCTCGTGATCGCTCCCAGCCAATCCCCTGAGCCTCCGCCGTGTCACTTCCTCTGCCTGTAAAATGTAAACACTGGCAGAGGAAGTGATGCAGCTCTCCTCTCGGCTGGATTTTCAAACCGCTGAGAGGAGAGAAGACATCACAGTAAGTCGCACCAACACTACACTGACACCAGTACACATAGGCACATTAACCCCTTGCGATCACCCCCCCACCCCCTGTCACAGTGTCACTGAATGCAGTGATCATATATGTACTGATCACTGCATTTAGTGTTAGTGTGACAGTTAGTGTGACAGGCAGTTAGTGTTATAATAAAGTTAACCCTAGTTAACCCTTTCACCCCCTATTGCCAACGTCACTAAGCGATCATTTTTCTAAACGCTGTATTAGTGTCGCTGTTGCCGCTAGGTAGCTAATTTTTTTTTATTGCGATTTTTTTTTTACTAAAGACATGTGGCTGAATATATTTTGGCCTAAATTTTTATTCAATCTTTCTTATAACAAGAAGTAAAAAATATTGTTTTGTTTTTCAAAAATGTCGCTATATTTTTGTTTATAGCGCAAAAAATGAAAAATCGCAGAGGCAATCAAATACCATCAAAAGAAAGCTCTATTTGTGGGAAGAAAAGGATGTGAATTTTGTTTGGGAGCCACGTCGCACGACTGCGCAATTGTCTGTTAAAGCGAAGCAGTGGCGAATTGTAAAAACGCCTCTGGGCATTTAGCAGCATATTGGTCTGGGGCTTAAGTGGTTAAGAAATTAAAAAAAAATATATATTTTCTTTACATACTGTCCCAGTGCAGTACAGTGTCATCATATACATGGTGTGGTGGTGATCAGGGACACTGACAGGTACCAGTATGGAAAGGTACCAGTATGGAAAATGTTATCAAATCAAATAATTTTCTTTTATATATATATATTTTTTAATTATATTTCTTTCTTTATTCTTACGATTTGTTTTAACACACTTTGACTAGAGCAATGTAATGTTACCGTAGTTACATTTTACTACTCTGGGAAAGTGATCATTTTTTTTAACATAATATGTTTGCATATAGCAATAAATTTAATTGCTATATGCAAGCATTTTACTGAATGAAATTGATTCATTCAGTTTATTTTGCTGTGATTAGCTGTGATTGGCCACAGCTGATCACATGGCACAGATGGGCTATAATTGGCACAGTCTGTACCATGTGATCACCATGACCATTCACATCTAGGAAATCAATTGTACACAATGGATGGCTTGAAAAGAAGCCATTCAGTATTTACAACTATCATTTAGTCACATGGTACTGGCAGCGGGTCGGTACAAGGATCAGTCAATGACTGTGTCTGGTGAACGCAGCCAGTGACAGATCGTGCCACAGCGCGGCCCCACGTGTGTGCAAGGCGCGTCCACCTGGATCGACGAGAGGCCTGCCCAGCCTGGGCTGGCGGGAAGTGGATAAGATTGGTTTTAGTACCTATCTAACATAACTCTCCCATAAAATCAATCAATGTTAATAGATTCTAGAAGATGCTAGAAGTGTTAAAGTTCATTGAAAAGTCTGTGCAAAAGTCCCACACATAATATGACTGCAAAATAAATGTTCCAATCATGGGGGAAAGATGATGTGATTATTCCATTCTACAAGCAATCACCTCAAGTGCCTACCCTATGTGGGTCTCACTCACTAAATGGTTATGCCTCACATACTGTATACAATGCTTGGCATAAATTGCTCAAAATGCACCGCATCTTCTGAAGAGTCTTCCCATATACTGGCATGAATAAAAATCTGGTGGTTCCTCAGATATTGGGCAAAGAAATGGCAACTGGCATAGTGTATTACCATAAAAACATATAACTACTCACAAATAGGGATGAGCTTCGAGTTCGAGTAGAACTCATGTTCGACTCGAACATTGCCTGTTCGCCGAACAGCAAACTATTTGGGGTGTTTGCGGCATGTTCGTGTGAACTTTAGAACCCTGTTAAAGTCTATGGGACTTGAACGTTTGAAATCTAAAGTGCTCATTTTAAAGGCTAATATGCAATTTATTGTAATAAAAAGTGTTTGGAGACCCGGGTCCTGTCCCAGGGGACATGTATCAATGCAAAAAAAAGTTTTAAAAACTGCAGTTTTTTTGGCAGCAGTGATTTTAATAATTCCTTTAAGTAAAACAATAAAAGTGAAATATTTAAATTTCGTACCTGGGGGGGTGTATAGTATGCCTGTAAAGTAGCGATTGTTTCCCATGCTTAGAACTGTCCCTGCACAAAGTGTCATTTCTGAAGGAAAAAAAGTAATTTAAAATCACTCGCGGCTATAATGAATTGTCGGCTCCCGGCAATACAGAGAAAAGTCATTCATAAAAAAAAAATGTGTGGGGGGGTCCACAGCATTTTTTATTTAATTTGTAATGGAGTTCCCCTTAATATCCATACCAGACCTGAAGGGCCTGGTAATTGAATTTGGGGGGACCCCCACACATTCTTTTTTTATGAATGACTTCTCTCTGTATTGCTGGTATCCGACAATTCATTATAGCTGCGAGTGATTTTAAATGACTTTTTTCCTTCAGAAATTACATTTTGTGCAGGGACAGTTCTAAGCACAGGAAACAAGCTATACTTTACAGGCTTACTATACACCCCCCTAGATACGAAATTTAAAGGAATATTTAAATTGTATTATTTCACTTTAAGCATTATTAAAATTAGGGTTGTCCAGATACCGATACTAGTATCGGTATCGGGACCGATACCGAGTATTTGCGGGAGTACTTGTACTCGCGCAAATGCTCCCGATACCTAAATAGAATACTTTTTTTGTATTTATCAACATGTTCTGTGAAAATTCTTTGAGTTTTTTACTACTGCGTGACAAGAAAATAATTTTTTTTTATTCATTTTTACTCATTTTTATTCTTTTATAATGTCTTGAGTTAGAGTTCTTCATAATTCTAAAGAAAATATCCTTAGTCTGTATTGTGGTTTGAAAACTGTCACATGACATTTAAAAAAAGTATCGGTATTCGGTATCGGCAAGTGCATGAAAAAAAGTATCGGTACTTGTACTCGGTCCTAAAAAAGTGGTATCGGGACAACCCTAATTAAAATCACTGCTCCTGAAAAAAGCCAGTTTTTTTAAAACTTTTTTTGGATTGATATATGTCCCCTGGGGCAGGACCCGGATCCCCAAACACTCCCCTGGGGCAGGACCCGGGTCCCCAAACACTTTTTAGGACAATAACTTGCATATTAGCCTTTAAAATTAGTACTTTAGATTTTAAACGTTCGAGTCCCATAGACTTTAACAGGGTTCTAAAGTTCACACAAACTTTTGGTCTGTTCACCCAGGGGTGTTCGGCTCATCCCTACTCACAAACATAAATATTTAAAAGGCATATCATATATCCCAGCAGTGCAATTGGCTTCTACGCACGTCTTCAGCAAAACTTCTAGTATAATCTGCATTGCCAATACAGATTGCCGTGCAGCTACACCCTGACACAGCGTTTCATCCACTGATCTTTTTATAAAGGGCCAAGGAAAAAAAATCAGTTTAACAACTGGTTTACCATGGAATTTGGTTTCTATGTATATTCTCCCCTCCTGTTTAGTGATAGTTAGTTCAGTCCTAGCTAGAACCTTCCCATTTCTTCCAAGTCCAATCAATATAAAAATATATATTTTTTTAATGTCATTAAAAACGATCGTGTGTGGGCTCTAGACGTGAAAAATGGGCATTAAAAATTAAGAATATGCTCTATTTTTTCAAGTTGTTTTTCACGTTGTCGTTTTTCGCGTCGTGAAAAATGGTTGTGTGTAGGCTTTAACGACGTGAAAAAAACCTGCATGCTCAGAAGCAAGTTATGAGATGGGAGCGCTCGTTCTGGTAAAACTAGCATTCGTAATGAAGATAGCACATTCATCACGCTGTAACAGACTGAAAAGCACGAAGACTGAAAAGCGCGAATCGTCTCTCACCAAACTTTTACTAACACGAAATCAGGAAAAGCAGCCCCAAGGGTGGCGCCATCCGAATGGAACTTCTCCTTTATAATGCCGTCGTACGTCACCGTGCTTTGCTCGAGAATTTTTTTTCACGATCGTGTGTAGGCAAGGCAGAATTGACAAAAATCAGGTTGAAAAAAACTTAGTAAAACTGAAGTCTTACTGAAGAGTTAAGCTGTCTATGGATGGTGCCAAGTCAGCAGGTGACCATACTGTCCAAAGGGAACCATCAGGAAGGGACAGTTAATGCATTTGTAAGGGGCCCAGGCATCCAGAGGGGCCCAGGGCCAGTGCTAGCAGCATAATGCAACTTTGGCAGCTGTTAGGATGCCACGTTGGGCCAGCTGCCCAAAAAGAACAGACCTTGGTCACAGTCTAGAGAAGAACACAAGTCAGGGACACTAATTTCTCCCCCTACCTTCTCCTCCAGCAGCTGGGTGCTCACTCCTCTTCAGAACATCCCTGAGGCGGAGCCTGCTGCTAGGCTTGCATTTTAAAGGAGGTAAGTGTGCTATGGACTCTGACTGTACTAATCTGGACATCATACACCACATTATATTGTACTACAGGCATACACCCTAACATCAGGAGAGTCTCCCCTGTCATAAGCAATGAGGGGAGGTACAGGGATGAAGAAGATGATGGTAAAAAGAGAGGTGGGGTTGAGTGATTATAGAAAGAGGGACAGATAGAGGTTGCTAGAGGGATGAGGAGGATGATGATGGAGAGAGGGATGAAGATGGATCAAGTGGTGATAATACAGGGATGAGAAAAGAGCACATAGAGAATACAAGGTTGAGAATGATGGCTGGGTTAGAAAGCTGAAACGAATGAGGATGATTCTGAAAAGGGATGGGGATAATATGGAGAGGGAAGTTGGAGATGAGGATGATTATGATAGAGGTGCAATAAGAATCCAGCAATGAGGATAATTTGGTTATAGTGTGGAGAAAGAAAACTATGATGTTTATGGAGAGTGAAGTTGGGGATGAAGATGTTTATGGAGAACGATGAGGATGATGAAGTTACATGATGGAGAGGGATGAGGATGATTCTAGGGAGGGATGAGGATGATGGGGACGATTATGGAGAGAAATGAGGATGATAATGAGGATGACAATAGAGACTGAAGTGGATGATGAGGTTACAATGTGGAGAGGGATGAGGATAGATATATAAATATCATGTGGGGTTGAGGATGACTGTGGACAGGGATGAGGATGATGATTATGGAGGGGTGTTGAGGATGAGAATGATAAAGTTACAATGTGGTGAGGGATGAGGACAGATATGTATTAAGAATTCAGGGTTAAGAAAGACTTGGTTACAGTACAAAAAAGGATGAGGATGATGCTGGAGAAGGAAGTTAAGGATGAAGATGGTTTGGAGAGGGAAGCTGGGGATGGGGATGATGAGGTTACAATGTTGAGGGATAAGGATTCATATTTTTTCGACAGAATACAATTCCTTACTGTTAAATCTTGAAAGAACTAATGACTTGGAATACATTTAAAATGTTTATATATTAAGTTGTAAGATTGTTCAAATAAAAGTGGGTGCACTGAAGTACTCGGGGGGGGGGGAGATTTGACGGCCCCGGTCTCCGTCGTAGATTAAACAGTGCGATGCCCATTTTCGTACACCCTGCACTTGGCCTCAGTAAGCAGCAGTCACAAGGCGGCAGCAGACATCTTGTTACACCCAGACCATATAGTTCACTAACTATATGGGCTGGGGTAACAAGATGTCCACTGCTGCCTTGTGACTGCTGCTTACTGAGGCCGAGTGCAGGATGTATCAAGATGGGAGTCACATCATTGATTGTCTCTCATTCATTTATCATGTCAGGCTGCCAGCAGTTGCCAATGCAATCAGTGCTGCATTTCATTGACACTGCCTGCCCATTAGTTCCACCTATCATTGCCCATAAGTGTCACCAATTAGTGCCCATAAGTGCCACCTATCAGTGCCCATAGATGCCACCTATCAGAGCCAGCATATCAGTGCCCATCAGTCAGTGCCAGCCATCAGTGTTGCATATCAGTGCCCATCATTCAGTGCCACCTATAGGTGCTGCAAATCAGTGCCCATCAGTCAGTGTCACCTATCAGTGCGGCAAAGATATCATAAGTCTGTATTGTGCTTTGAAAACTGTCACATGACATTAAAAAAGTATCGGTAATCGGTATCAGCGAGTACTTGAAAACAAGTATCTGTACTTGTACCCGGCCTTAAAAAAAGTGGGATCGGTGCAACCCTAGCACTAATCATAAGATTGAAGATATGGGTTGATTTATTTTTTGTTCTGAACAATTAGATGGTGGTAGTTTGATTCAAATGCAGTATGAGTTTATTTTCATGTTAGGCATACTTTGTGGTAAAGTGAATGTCAAGCCAAAAACATATTTTTGTAATTTTGGATAGAGTGAGGAAGTTTTCAGACTCCTGTCTAATATCTGGGTTTCGATTGGTAAGATCTCCCCTTACTCCTTGTGTTGCTGACAACGTTTAACCACTTCATAACTGCTATAGCACATCTCTGTTGTTCTGCGAGGGTATGATAGATGATGTGATAGATGACCTCCCAGAACCACGCCCCAACACATCAGTCCCACTCTGTGAACGCTGTGTCCAATCACAGCTGATCATAATGTAAACAGACCTGTCGTTTATCGGCAAGGAAATCAGAGCTGGTAAATGGCAAGTTTGATAGGGGACATGTACACAAATAATCAGGGCACTGATCATCAGTGTCCAGAATATCGGTGCAGCCCCATTAGTGAAAAATCAGTGCCCATTAGTGCTGCCTAGCCGGGACACTTGTCAGTGTCCATCAGTGCTGCCTATCAGAAGGAGAGACTATTAGGTACCTGTTCTGTGTTCTGGCTGTTTAATTGTAGCTCTTGATATGACAAGGATTGTGACAGACATCTCTTTCCTATTGTTATTATCTCACATGTACAGTGCCAGATAGCTGTGTCTGTGCTACTGTGTGCTTGTAGTGGTCAGTAGTGGGGGGTGTCAAGAAGGTACACCATGGGGGGCATTAGGAAATCGCACCACAGGGAGTATCAAGAGGGCACACCACAGGGAGGTGTCAGGTATCAGGAGTACACAGCACGGGGGTGTCAGGAGGGCACATAATCTCAGCTGCTGATTCCTGACAGAGCTCTTGCAGCAGGGCAGGGAGTTGAATGCAATCTACCTGCCACCTGCCTACAGTTGACCAATAGATTGTGATTAATGGGTTGCCTACCCCTGGGCTAGAGCAGGATAAGGTATTCTATGGCCACTCCTGGTAGTTAGAGGTCCGGTTTCATGTCACACTAGAAATGATTGGGGAGGAAATAAAGGACATAGTAGATAGGCTGCCACACCACAGTTCCTGCTGGTGAGAAGCTCCATTCAAAACTGGTTGGACAATGCTTAGAGCAGTGTTTTTCAACTCCAGTCCTCAAGGCACACCAACAGGTCATGTTTTCAGGATTTCCCTCAGATGAAATGGCTGTGGTGATTACTAAGGGCCCTTTCACACGTGCGGACCGTTTTTTAGATAAGTTTTTATCGTCAGTTCATCCATTTTTTCATCCGTTTATTATCCGTTTTTCGTCCGTTTACATCCGTTTATTATCCGTTTTTTTTCCGTTCACATCCGTTTTCCATCTGTTTTCCGTCCATTTACGTCCGTTTTCTGTCCATTTTACGTCCGTTTCCCGTCCGTTTACGTCCGTTTCCTGTCCGTTTTTCACCTTTTTTTTTTTTTTTGTTAGAACTTTATTTAATCAGATTTTCAAGAAATTTCCCATGATTCTTTGTTTTCCCCAGCGTGCTTTCTATCTTGCTTTGTGGTTACAGCACAATTTGAGCTTCCTGATACCTTGCTGTAGTGTGCTTATTGTAATGGATTTGGGGAGATATTTTGAGCATGTGACATTATTTGTCATGCTATTCTACATGAGGAGACAAAAAAGCAGGACCAGGAAGATGTCTGCGAGGAGACGCAGATACTGGACACACCCCATGCTGCTCAAGAGGCCAACTGACGGGTATTTTGCTCTACACTACGCAGATCTGCGACGTTTCCCTCAAAAAAATTTCAATTTTACACGAATGACTGTTACAACATTTCAATTTTTGTTGGAAAAGTTGCATCCCCGTTTAGACAGGAAGAACACAGATATTAGACGTTGTGTGCCTCCAGAGGAGCGACTTCTCCTTACCCTGAGGTAAGCCAGCCAGCCAGCCTTTCTGCTTGATTATGTCCAGTATCATTTTAGATTTGTTTCTTAATTTCTTCTACTCTCCCTAGGTTTCTGGCATCTGGAGTATCCTATACGTCCCTAAGCCATTTTTTTTTGTTGGGAACCTCAACAATTTCTGGAATTGTGCATGACACCTGTCAAGCTATATGGGAGGAGCTTCGGTCTACTGCAATGCCTGTTCCTGATACATGCATGTGGCAGGAAATTACAAAAGATTTTTGGAATAAAACTCAATTTCCTAATTGTGTTGGAGCCCTGGATGGGAAACACATCCGAATTCAGATGCCACCGGGATCAGGCTCACAATATTATAATTACAACAAATACTTCTTCCTTGTGCTTATGGCAATCTGTGACAGTAATTACAAGTTTGTAGCTGTAGATATTGGCGCGTATGGCTCAAATGCAGACTCAAGAGTCTTCTCAGCATCGCAAATGGGGAGAAGACTACTAGAGGGCCACTTTAATTTGCCATCAGACAAACCTCTTCCAGGAATTGTAGGGCCAGATATGCCACATGTGCTTGTAGCTGATGAGGCATTTGCACTTTCCCAACATCTTCTAAGGCCTTATGCCAGGCACAATCTAACCCCCCCCAAAAAGATTTTTAATTATCGCTTGAGTCGTGCAAGGCGCCTTATTGAATGCGCCTTTGGCATTTTGAGCAGCAAGTGGCGCATATTTCACACTACAATACAACTGAGCCTGGAGAATGCCCAACTAGCAATCCAAGCATGCTGTGTCCTCCATAATATAATCCGTGAAAAATAAGGAATTACTGTTGAGGAAGAGGACGAGATCGACTTACCTTCTGTACGCTTTTCCGGACTGTGACCCAACAATTCTGCCGTTACCATGTGTGATAATTTTGCAAATTTTTTTATGTCCCCAGAAGGAGAGGTCCCGTGGCAGTATCAGTATGTTTAAAAACACTCACGAGGCACTTTATTATGTGCACCTTGCTAGTACCATGTTTGACCCCTTTGCTAACCTGCATGATCTTTGTTGTTGCAATGGAATTGGAAATACAATAGTTTTAAAAAATTATACTTATCTTGTTAGTATAGCAGTCTTATGACTTCTATCAGTGTATGCTTAAAGCTGATAATTTTCATTCTCCCAGTGTCTTTATCACTGACCCTATGACCATCACATTCTTTTGTATCAGTTGCATTTTGTTTATATACAATAAAAAAAAACAGTTTTCAAGCAGGCAATTTCCTTTATTTTAAAAGCATAGTAGTAACGACAACATACAAAAGAAAATGTAATGTAAAACAAGGAGGATATACATCAAACAAACAAGTGAGGAAATGGCAAAGTAAACAACATTTTAAAATGGGGCAACTGAAACTGGGGATTCAAACGGGACAACTTAAATGTGGGATTATTTAAAGGTCCTGAAAATAAGGTCTGGGGGAAGTTGAATAGGGATAGGTATAAGATTGGGATGAAGTGGACTGGGAAGTGGAGGAGTCATAGCTGGGTGCTTGCGGTGGGGGTAATACATTTTGGGAAGTGGTGGCTGGGGCACGGTGGTGATGGGGGATAAAGCCTGGGTGGTATGGTGGATGAGGTGGTGGAGCATGCTCAATTTGGTATGGCCGTTGGGGAGGGCTACTAAATGTTGGCATGGCTTCACCAGCATGAGCAGCTCTAATACATGCCCCAATATAACTACCAATAGCCAGATGTACATCCATTCTTCTGGAATTGGGTGTGGTTTCAAGATAATTATATGTACTCCGAAGGAAGGTTGCATCTGCATTGGTAGGATCTAAAAATGGATCCTTATTCTCAGGTTCAGCCTTGCGCATCCCCTTCATCTCCTCCATGAAGGCCAACATGGCTGCGTCCATATCCTTCTTTTTCTTGTTTTTACTTTTTCCTTTCGCAGTACTCAAAGAACGTATCTGAGGGGTGTAACATTTTATTAGTATATTTTATTTAGTCCAGATTTCAACATTAGTGATTTGATATAGCATACTTACAGGCACTTGTTGGGATTGTATGGTGGCTGCTGAAGGATTCTCATTATCAGGGCTTGCCTGGTTTTCAGTAGCTCCAATCTCTCCCTCAGGGACTGGGTGTTCATCTTCTGTATCCGTCTGCTCTTCTTCTGTACCAGACAGATTGCTTGCAGTACTGTAAAACATTTGTTGAAAGATGGATAAAAGATCAATACAGATTAGTTAGTACAATACATAGATCCATGTGTGTGAAACATACAGACCACTTTTACCTACAGTTAGGCCTACTTAAAAGGCTTATCTCTAGGTGCAAGAAATAGCTCCTAAGCCTACACGGTTTAGGAGATATTTGCAGAAAAAACGTACAGAGCGGTGCTTGACTCGTGCCATTTCTGAAGGCGACTGTGTCGTGACTGATGACTCCAACACGCATGACATCATCATGGCTACGACCAATCACAGCACTGGAGCCGTAATACACACAAGGAGTGATGGCGTCGATAAAGGAGGGGAAAGAAGACCACTGCGGGGGGTTTGATCTCGGGAAAGTAATTTTTTATGAGCTAGTATGCTATGCATACTAGTTCATTATGCCTTATATTTTTGGGAAAAATGTACTTGCAATTTTGAGCTTAATAGGGAAACTTATTTAATATAGGGGATAACCAAATTATTTATTTACCTTCTTACGTTCATAACATTCTTCAAGAATTCCAACATCTCGAAAAAAGGGCCTGTTTTTTTTTTTTAGATGATCCAGCACCGCTTTTGCTTTTCAGCTCCTCCTTCAAGTCCCGCCTGAACCGGTCTCTGAGTGACCTCCAACGTGTCATGATTCTGTTACCTGCAAAGGAACAGTAGACACAATGAACTGATAGAACTTCCAAATCTACGTATACTATTTGAATCCTACATTTGTAATACAGTTGTGTGGTGGCAGGTGACGTGGCAGGTGACGTGGCAGGTGACGTGGCACGTGACGTGGCACGTGACGTGGCAGGTGACGTGGCAAGTGACGTGGCAGGTGACGTGGCAGGTGATGTGACAGGTGACGTGGCAAGTGACGTGGCAGGTGACGTGGCAGGTGACGTGACAGGTGACGTGGCAAGTGACGTGGCAGGTGACGTGGCAGGTGACGTGGCAGGTGACGTGGCCATTGGCCAGTCCACAACTTGTGGCAGGTGACGTGGCAAGTGACGTGGCCAGTGGACAGTTCACAAATTGTGGCAGTCATATGGATGCTGACATATGGATGGACTACAAGTTTTATCATGCCAACCCACCCCCATCCCACATACTGCTTACCACGTTGTATACGTCTCTTGGTGCTCAGTGATAGCCAGTTTGGGGTCACTGCTTCAAATATTTCTTCCCATTTAACAGTGGTAAGGTTTCGATCACTGTATTCTGGACATCTCTTGTCCCACAATGCAGACCTCTCATGCACAAGTTGTATGATTTGTTCTTGTGAGACATCTTTTGCCTTTCTCTTCTCTCCAGTTCTTCAGTAAAAAACTTCTTTTCTCTCTGGGCGCTAGCCAGCATGTGCTTAAACACTTCCTGGGTCAAGGGTTATTGTAATGTATGCATATTGAATGCATATTAAAGTTTGTTGAATTCTGTTATTTTATTTATTTTACAGATTCTGATGAAAAACGGATGTCAGCGGATCGGATGTTAAACGGATCGTCCGCTAACATCCGATTTTCGTCCGTTCCGTTTTTTGGACGGAAGAAAAATAGGGTTTTCTTCCGTTCAAAAAAGCGGAGCTTAACGGAGACGGATGGAAACGGACGTTAGCGGATGCTCATCCGCTAACGTCCGCTAGCCCATAGGGAATCATTGCGGTCCGTTTTTCATCCGTAAAAAAACGGACGAACGGTCCGCACGTGTGAAAGGGCCCTAAGGCAGTGAAACTGATCAAATCACCTGTGCAAAATACAGTAATGGAAAGCCTGAAAACGTGACCTGTTGGTGTGCCTTGAGGACTGGAGTTGAAAAACACTGGCTTAGAGCAGTGTTTCCCAACCAGTGTGCCGCGGCACACTGGTGTGCCGTGAGGAGTCCCCTGGTGTGCCGTTGCAAAATGAGAGGCGCCTAGCCGCCGAGCAGCAGAGCCTTTTTTTTTTTTAAACGGAGCGGCCCGGCGCCGAAGCAATCTGAGAGGCAGAGAGCCGAGCGAGCGGGATCATGTGGCGATGTGATGTCAGACTGAGCTCAGCCCACGGCCGCCCCAGCATCCACAGCGCGCTGCCTCTGCTGTGGCTGGAGATTTAGCTCCGCTCGGCTCCACCTCTGTCATCTTCAGACAGGCAGCGTGGCTAAGAGGGAGAGGAGCGAGCGGAGTATTACAGAGCCGAGCTGCCGCCTGATTGAGCCTGCCTCAGTGCCTTGCCTTCTGCCTGGTGGTCTGACAGACAGTTACTGTCTGACTCTGAATGATTGCAATTTGCCTATTGCAGTGCCTGCCTTGCTGACTACTACACCTGACCTGGCTGTGTAAGTAGTAATTCATACTGTGTGCCATTAAATGCAACCACTGTGCCCATCAAAATCCAGCCACTTTGCCCATCCAAATGTAGCCACTGTGCCCATCCAAATGTAGCCACTGTGCTCATCCAAATGTAGCCACTGTGCCCATCCAAATGTAGCCACTGTGCCCGTCAAACTGCAGCCACTGTGCCCGTCAAACTGCAGCCACTGTGCCCGTCAAACTGCAGCCACTGTGCCCGTCAAACTGCAGCCACTGTGCCAGTCAAACTGCAGCCACTGTGCCCATCAAACTGCAGCCACTGTGCCCATCAAACTGCAGCCACTGTGAGAATTACTTTATATCAGAGATATGCAACTAGCGGACCTCCAGCTGTTGCAAAACTACAAGTCCCATCATGTCTCTGCCTCTGGGGGTCATGCTTGTGGCTGTCAGAGTCTTGCTATGCCATATGGGAATTGTAGTTCTGCAACAGCTGGAGGTCCGCTAATTGCATATCCCTGCTTTATATAGTCAATATAGGCACAGAGTTAATTTTTTTTAACATTTTCTAATGGTGGTGTGCCTCGTGATTTTTTTTCATGAAAAAAGTGTGCCTTGGCACAAAAAAGGTTGAAAAACACTGGCTTAGAGGATAGAGACAAGTGCTAAAAGTATGGAATATGAAGTAGAAGTTCTATAAAATTCAATGCGAGTATGGTCATGTAGAGGTATGAAAGATAAAATAATACTAGTTCTGTAAGATCTGAGAGTGAGTAGGGTTATGCAGAAATATTGAAAGTCCAAATGAAAACTCCATAGGCTTTCAAATCAGTAGGGCTATGTAGAAATATGGGAGATCAAGAAATTATTTTATCAAAATTCAAAGTAGAAATATAGGCAAAACCTTTTTTTTGTATTGGATAGATTAGGGAAGGGTTATAACCCTTCATCAGTTTTTTTTTTTTTGCCATCTGTGTCCTATTGTGGAGATTTCCCTTCACTTCCTGTCCCATATTAAAACAGGAAGTGAGAGGAAATCCCTGCAAGTTAAGGGAATTCCTTGGGGTCCCCTAGGTCACCAGAACTAGTGTCCCCATTGAAAGAATTTCCTTCTCCCCATTGGAAGTATTCCCCTCTATTTCTTTTCTAGGGACAACCCATCCAAGATTTTTCTTTTTACTTTTGCTTTTGATGATAATGGTAAATAGGACAAATAGAGGGGGTGAATCTCCTTAACCACTAGCCGACCAGCCGCCGCAGTTATACAGCAGCAGGTTGGCTCGGCTGCACGAGATCATGTAGCTATACATCATCTCGCATTTCAGCCAATAGGGGAGCGCGCACCGCTTGCTCACCCCTGGTGTCGACACGCCCGGCAGGCGCGATCACCGCTTGCAGAGTGAGAACCGGAACCTGTGTGTGTAAACACACAGCTCCCGGTCCTGTCAGTGGGAGAAATGACGAATCGTCTGTTCATACAATGTATGAACAGCGATCAGTCATTTCCTCTAGTCAGTCCCCTCCCCCCTTCAGTTAGAACACACACAGGGAACATCATTAACCCCTTCCTCGCCCCCTAGTGTTAACCCCTTCCCTGACAGTGGCATTTTTATAGTAATCAATGCATTTTTATAGCACTGATCGCTATAAAAATGCCAATGGTCAAGCCAGGCATGGCCTGCCTAATTCCTTTTTCTTTCGATACCTGCAGCTGCGCCATGCTTTTCAGGTGCAGTTCGGGAGTCGTAAGGTACAGGTCCTTCCATCAGTGCTAGAGAATTTATTGTAGGGATTTTAAAGGTCATGTAGAAGTTCTATACTATAGCATCTTGGAGTCAGTAGGTCCATGCAGAGATATAAAAGATAAAGTAGACATTCTATAGGATCTCAAAATGAGTAGTGCCTTTCACGGATGTGAGAGATTAAGGAGAAGTTAGAATGGATTTCTAATGTAGCAGGATTTGAGGAGAGCACCACTCAACATTGCACATAGAACTATAGAACTCTTAGCATTCTGTACAACCTCCAGAAAAGGACTACTTGTCAAACGTATGTGAGATAGATTAAAATATTAATATCACAGACTATTTCATGCATCATTTACTCACACAGACCATCACACAAACGCACCAAGGCACCCTGCTGCTATGTGATTGCCTGGTGTAGGGTGTCCTACTTATCTAGAAGAGCATATAAAAGTACTTACTCTGCATTGAGGAGGAGATGCTCCCAGGAGCAACATATCAGAATGAAAAATGTAGGCTAGTATCCAGCTGACCTTAATTTGCCTCTTATAATGATCAGTCTTCCTCTTTTGCTCTGCCTTTTATGTTTCTTTGCTGCCCAATAACTATAACTATAGTGCTGCAACTATTTTTGAAGTCATACCCTGCTATATATTTTTTTCTAATTCATGAAAGGTTAGTGTAGACAATGGGTTAAGATAATATTTACCCAATTGAAAGCCTTAACCACTTCTGGACCAAGTCTTTTTCTGACACTTTTTGTTTACAAGTTAAAATCAGTGGGCCAGATTCAGAGAGCCATTACGCCTGTCTAACTGGTGTTAGACTGGAGTATTTTCAAATTACGCGCGTTTTCTAGCTAGTCGGAAACCTCAAACCATGAATAGACGGCTGCGGGCTTCAATTCGACTGGATTACGTGTTCGTACGCCTTCGGATCTACGCTGCAATAAAATTGCGGCCACTGGGTGGACTTCCCGTCGTTTTCCTCGTCGGGGTATGCTAATGAGCTTTTGCTGGCGATCCCAGAAATTATGATCTTCAATCGCAATCTCTTACGGCACCTTTAGTCATCTTTTTTTTACGTAACACTATACCAGCTTTTTGCTGGTCTAATTTTAGACAGCCCATGTTAAGTATGGTCGTCGTTTCCGCGTCGAATTTCTACGTTTTCCGACGTCTTTTATTATTTTTTACGTAAGTCGTCCGGGAATAGGAATGTTCGTAAACGACGCTACTCAAACAACGAATGACGTAACGACGTGATTTCGCACAATGCACGGCGGGAAATTTCTGAACGGAGCATGCGCAGTTCGATCGCCGACGGGACGCGCTTAATTTAAATGCTTCACGCCCCCCAATTGCGTATTTCGATTACGCGGTGAGAAATAGACTACGCCGCCGTAGCGTACGGGCAACAATCTACCAGGATTCGGTGTAGAGCCTGGTGAAATACGGCAGCGTAGAGTATTTTGATTACGCAGCGCAATATTAAGTGTATCTGAATCTGGCCCAGTATTTTTTTGCTAGATCCCCCAAACATTATATATATTTTTTTAGCAAAGACTGGAGAATAAAATGGCGGTCATTGGAATATGTTTATGTCACACAGTATTTGCGTAGCGGTCTTTCGAACACAATTTTTGGGGAAAAAATACACTTCCCTGAATTAAAAAAAAACGAAACAGTAAAATGAGCCCAATTTGTTTGTATATTGTGACAGATGATGTTGCATCTAGTAAATAGATACCTAACATGTTATGGTTTAAAATTGCACACACTCATAGAATGGCGACAAACTACTTTACTTTAAAAAATGTTACCAGGTATTGCTCCCGCTCTGACGATCGTGGCCATACCTCACATGTGTGATTTAACCACTTAAGACCAGGACCAATATGCAGGTAAAGGCCCCTTTTTGCAATTCGGCACTGCTTCGCTTTAACTGACAATTGCGCGGTCGTGCGACGTGGCTACCAAACAAAATTGGCATCATTTTTTTCACACAAATAGAGCTTTCTTTTGGTGATATTTGATCACCTCTGCGGTTTTTATTTTTTGTGCTATAAACAAAAATAGAGCGCCAATTTAAAAAAAAAAACAATATTTTTTACTTTTTGCTATAATAAATATCCCCAAAAAAATATAAAAAAAATTTCCCCCCTCAGTTTAGGCCGATACATATTCTTCTACATATTTTTGGTAAATTTTATAGCGTTTACAAAATAGGGGATAGTTTTATGCCATTTTAATTAATATTTTTTTTTTTACTACTAATGGCAGTGATCAGCATTTTTTTTCGTGATGTGTGACATTATGGTGGACACATCGGACCCTTTTGACACATTTTTTGGACCATTGTCATTTTCACAGCGAAAATTACTGTGAAAATGACACTGGCAGTGAAGGGGTTAACCAGGAGGGGGCGCTGTAGGGATTAAGTGTGTAATAATAAAGTGTTCTCACTGTGGGGGGGGGGGGGGGCGTGGCTGTGCATGTGACGTCACTGATCGTCATTCTCTATCACAATTTTTTTTTTTTACAGTAATAGGCAGTGACAAGTACTCTTTACAGAGGGTACCAGTCTAAAAGACCCAAACCCCTCCATTGTATTTCAAAGTATTCAAAATACCAAAATCTGCATTGTGGAATACTAGGGATTATTTTAAATTGGCACCATTGGCAGCCGTGCAAACCAGAAGTAACATCGTAACATCCCTTCCGTGTTACTACATTGGTGACCTGATGGGAGTAGATCCTGGCTTTGTTTGGGACTCTGGCCAGCCGGAGACTTAGGAGACTTTTGTTAAATCAGCGCCATTGGCCAGCCGGAGACTTGGGCGGAACGGCGGAAGGAAGAGAGCTTTATCACTCTTCAGTATTAGTTCACTTGGTAGCGCAAAGGACTTTCACTTTTAGTTTTGTGCACCAAATAGACCTCCCTGTTCATATTGGTATATATCTGTGGTAGTTTTTCTCCTTCTTTCTTTCCAACTTCTTCACCATTTTTTCTCCATGCCTGTGCCCTTGGTATTTGGTCTGATTGTTTATCCCTCTTGGTGTGATACATTACACTACTATTCACCATATCATTGTACTGGTTTACTTTTTGGCACAGTCCCTCTATCTTTCTTGGTCACAACACCATCATATCTCCCCTTTAATATTAGTTACTCTATTTCAACCCTATATATTATTATACATTATATAATTTACAATTTACATAGATGGGTATGTTTGACACAATTCACTTATGGGGATTTCATTTCCAGGGACTGCTGTTTTTCAGCTGCCAATTGACATGCTGTGGGCTATGCTACCTTAGCTCCCAGTGCTGATGGCCGCTCCGGCCGGCCTCTAGCTCTCCATGCTTGCACTCAGATTCTTAGTTGGTCTGTAAGTATGATTGGGTGTATATATTTGTATATCTTTTCCATCCTCTTTTGGACCCATTATAACAATTTCCATACTATAGTAATTTTCTAATTTTATAGACTCCTGCTTTACCTTTGCTCCTGATGAGTGGCGTCAGCCACGAAACGCATCAAGCTATTATATGCCCCTCTTGATTACATTTCAAGATTACTATCAACATTACTGTCGTGTATCTGCAGTATTGTTTATGTCTGTCTGCTTACCTCTCCGTGTGTTCAGCTTAAGGGACCAGCCACCCTTCATCTGGCTGCTTAAGTAATCTCCCATCAAGCATGGCTCCACCCCAGCCTTTGACTGGGAACACTATATTAACCTGTGCACTGCTAGCCAGCCTTGCTGATCAATATTGTGTGTTTGGCTTCCTGCGTGTGTGTCTTGTCGTATGTTCTACGTCTGATTCTGGTTACAGATCTTGGCTTGTTCTTGACTGTCCTTGTCTGCTTCATGGCCCGACCTTTGGCGTGTTCTTGACTATCCTTATTTGCTTGTTGCCCTGAACTTTTGGCTATCTACTGACTATCTTTTGTTGTCCCAAGCTGCTGCTTCCTCTCTATCCTCCAGTAGCCTACTGTGAGCATGAGCTGGGAGACCCTGGGGGCCGTGACCTGGAGGCAGACTGCAGGGAAATCAATCCCCACCTTCAGGGGCTCCTGGTGAACACCTGCTGGTTCTTATATTCCGCACCCTGTGACTTTACAATTACATATGCTAGGCCCATTGGAGTGTACAAATTCAACTAAGATTATTTTCATCCATATGAAATATTTCAGAATTTTTTGTATAATAGAGTATATATACTAGAAATTCAGGGCCAGATTCACAGAGCCCTTACTCCGGTCTATCTCGCGTTAGACCGGAGTACTTTCAAATTACCCGCGTCGTTTCATTAGTCTGAATCCTCAAACCATGAAACGACGGCTGCTGGCTTCAATCCGACTGGCTTACGTGTTCGTACGCCTTCGGATCTACGCTGCAATAAATTTGCGGCCACTGGGTGGAGTTCCCGTCGTTTTCCGCGTCGGGGTATGCAAATGAGCTTTTTCCGACGATCCACAAAGTTACGAGCGTCATTCGCAATCTCTTACGCCATCTGTAGTCATCTTTTTCCCGCGTAAAGTTATTCCAGCTTTTATCTGGTCTAATATTAGACAGCCCATGTTAAGTATGGCCGTCGTTCCCGCATCGAATTTCAACGTTTGTTTTTTTTTTTTACGTAAGTCGTCCAGGAATAGGAATTTACGTAAACGACGCTACTCAAACAATAAATTACGTATCGACGTTAGTTCGCGCAATGCACGGCGAGAAATTTCTGAACGGAGCATGCGCAGTTCGATTGCCGTGGGGACGCGCCTAATTTAAATGCTTCACGCCCCCTAATCGCGTATTTCGATTCCGCCGCAAGAAATACACTACGCCGCCGTACGTTACGGGCCAAAATCTACATGAATTCGTCGTAGAGCCAGGTAAAATACGGCGGCGTAGTGTATCTCTGATACTCTGCGCCAATGTAATTGTATGTGAATCTGGCCCACAGCTTTCATTTAAGTCAGAAAGTTTAATCTATGTGCATATGATTATACTGTACTCTTTTTTTTTTGTGAATAGATACGTTATGGGAGATGCATTAACAGTGTAGAAGCTTTATGTAGAAAATGTATTTCTGCATATACTTTGGCCTTCAATGAACTGCTATTAGAAATATGTAAGAGAAAAAGGGCAAACACATGCTTTTATCCAGATGATTTTCTATGTTTTCACTTTGTCAGTTGGTAGCAAAAAGGTCTTTGCATAGAGCATTTTATGTCATCTATCTTTTTCCCATTGTTCACCTGAAGGGAGAAGGATGCAGTGGAACACAACCATGGCAATATTTTATATCTCATCCTTTGATGATATTTTTTGTAAAATGTATTAAACAATAGATGTACTGTAAAATCCAGGCCAAACTAACATTTAAGATTACTATTATTTTAAATGTGAATCAAAGGAATGTAAGAAAATCATAATTGATTCATTTTAAATTGCAATAATTTTCTATGAATACTGTATGATTATAAATTGCATAATTTCCTTATTATTTTATGTAAATTTAAGTCTTTCAGATATGAATTTACCACCTTTTGCAATTACAAGAACCTTTTAATGAGATTTTGATTTTTGTTGGTGATAACACCCTTTGTCTATAATGTACTACTTTGTTTGATGGGATTTTTTTTCCTATAACCTGTGAAAACTTCAATGAACATTTAATAAAATCGAAATAATAATGGAAATCTGTATAAGTAAATCTCAGTGATAAAAATAAAAATATTTTTAAAAGTCACATTTAGTACAGCTTTTACAATCACTTTAACCACCTTTATTTTTTGTATTCCCTATTGACCCCAGTCCAATATGCATACCAACTTTGTGAAATTTTCAATTTAGTAAATTTGGACCCTTTATGATGTTTTTGGGGGGAAGTTCTAAGCACCTCCAGCAGATACTCTAGATCAGTGGTTCTCAACTCCTGTCCTCGGGACCCACTAATGCCGCGTACACACGATCACTTTTTGTGATGAAAAAAAACGACGTTTTATGTGATGAAACAAAACAACGTTTTTCAAACTTCATTTTCCAAAACGACGTTGCATACACACCATCGTTTTTTCAAAATGCTCTAGCAAAGCGTGGTGACGTACACCACGTTCGACGGCACTCTGTTCTATTGAAGCTCCGTCTCATAACTTGCTTCTGAGCATGCGCGGGTTTAAAAACGACGTTTTCAACGTCGTTTTGCCCACACACCATCACTTTTTATGACACAAAAAATTACATTTTGAAAAACGACACAAAAAATTCAAGCATGTTCGATTTTTTTTTTGGTCGTTTTTTTGAAGACATAAAACAACATTTTGCCCACACACAATCATTTTAAATGACGTTTTTGAAAACGTATTTTTTTTTCCCATCACAAAAAGTGATCGTGTGTACGCGGCATAACAGGCCAGGTTTTCAAGATAACTGAAATACATCACAGGTGATATAATTTGCTGCTCAGTGATTTCAGTATTCTAGTCTGCATCTCCGCAAGGTAATACTTAAAATCTGGCCTGTTAGTGGGTCCCAAGGACAGGAGTTGAGAACCACTGCTTTAGCCTCCCTGGCGGTATCCCCGAGCGTGACTCGGGGTGGGTTTTTTCTGCTAAGGACGGTATCCCCGAGTCACGCTCAGGGTAGCCATGCAGAGTCTGCAGCGCGCGCTGGCTTACCTTCTTCCTGGATCCAGCGATGCATCCCCGCTGTGTGAGCGAGCGGGTGCTCTCTCGATTCACACAGCGTCCCCGTGTGCCGCCGATCTCAGTTCCCTGCGACGTTACGACGCACGGAAGCGGAGAACGGCGCCAAATTCAAAAAAGTAAACAAACACTTTACATACAGTATACTGTAATCTTATAGATTACAGTACTGTATGTAAAAAATACACACCCCCCTTGTCCCTAGTGGTCTGTCCAGTGCCCTACATGTTCTTTTATAAAATAAAAAGTGTTCTTTCTGCCTGGAAACTGTAGATTGCCCATAGCAACCAAAAGTGTCCCTTTATGTCAAAAATGGTTTTAGATCAGCTAGAAAACAGCGATAATAAATTTTAATCACTTGCAGAATTGAGCGATAGCGATTTGTGGGGAAATTAGTCATAAAAAAATAAAATAATGACAGCGACAATTCTGCAACTGAGCAAATTTCAGTGTTTTTGAGTTGATTACATTATTGAATATTTTTTATTATAATTACATTATAATTTGTTATAATTATTTATAGTTTTTTATTATATAAAAAATTATGATTTTGTTTTTCAAACTTTATCATACCCGGGATGTCTTGTTTGGACAGATTAAAGCAAGTTATTCCTAAGAATTGCAGGCCTACAGTATAAAATGCCAAATTTCCATGCAAATAATTGTACCGCTTTTGGTACGTCATTCCAGACAGAATCATACCGCCAGGGAGGTTAGATGCACCCCTAACTATATTGTACACTTCAGCACTAATGGACCCTTGTAGAACTATATGATGAATGCATGCCGTAGTGAATAACCAGTAAGTTAATTTTCTTTGAAAAGGAGAGCGATCACCCCACTGGCATCACAGACTGCGATACAAACCTACTAAGGCAGTGGTGCTCAACTCCTGTCCTCAGGGCCCACTAACAGGCCAGGTTTGCAAGATAACTGAAATACATCACAGGTGAGTTCATTTGCTGCTCAGTGATTGCAGTCATCTACTCTGCATCTCCCAAAGGTAATACTTAAAATCTGGCCTGTTAGTGGGTCCCGAGGACAGCAGTTGAGAATCACTGTACTAAGGCATGCAGACCTGTCAAACTGCACCCAAAATTAAAGATGTTCAACTTTATTTATTGTAATTGTTCTTTTTTAAGTTTCACTTCAATGATTCATTGCCATTGTATTTTAGGTTAGTTAAGCCTTATCGGTGTGCTAAATTATATATATATATATATATATATATATATATATATATATATATATATATATATAGTGAACTTTGGGGGTTCTTTAGCTCAGCGAGACAAGTGCATAAACCGTGTCAGTAAAGCAAAGGGTCTTTATTGGCGACCAAAACAAAACAAAATAACGCTTTCTTCAGCACAAAAATTTCACAACAAAAGTCCTGCTTGTTTCCAGCATAAATTAGATAAGTCTCTCTTCAGCACAGCAAAACAACCAAAAGAAAGGCACATACGTTTTTGTAAGAAGTCCTCCAGTCCTTCCCTGCAGACACAGCTTCACTTCCAAAACTACTCCACCCTCTGTCAGGACTTCCTTTCCTTTTAACTCACTTCCTGGAAGTGGTTAACCCCTTGTGTGCCTGAAGCCAGGGGTCAGAAGGGGAGGCTCTCTTCCCTCCCAATTGTCGCTTCAGAGCCTCCGAAATCCCGGACCCCCAAATATCATTAAAAGAAGACAGAGAGGACTTTAAGCCCGTCCTCTCTGGATCCATTTTATCTGTCCGGAACCTCTCACCCCATTTGGGTGACCTCCTGAACCAGTGCTTAAAGGGACCAGATTTCAAAAATTGGCGCTATGTAGCATCCATCCAGGACCCATCCCTGGCGTCCTGTACATATCCCCCCCCTCTGCCTCAACGCGGTGTGGAACAACAAACCAACCACATAATATTTTTTTTTTTAATACTAAATAACAGGAATGCTTCAATTAGATGAAAATAGTTTCAATATTACTTTGCATTCTTTCACAAAGGGTAACTCTAATCATAAGGAAACGCTTTGATCTTGTGAAATAAGCAAGCCTTTGAGAATTAACACTCTAATTTTAATGCTTGATGGGGGTAATTTGCTTCTTTACCTTAGAGCTTTTTTTTTTGGTTTGGTTTTCAGCACAGAATCTATAAATAATAGTAGACGTGGCCTTTGAAATGTTACCGATTTATGTTTAAGCTATGGTGAGGTAAAGCAATGTATTTTTTTCCATTGACCCCATGTATTGTATGTATTGCTTTATAGGTATGTATTTATGGTTTATGAATCTTCCATTCATTTTGTTGATAAAAACAATGGAAGAGGTTCATCAAATTTGTGCCCATGAATTTCACCCATGCTTGCCTAATAAGGATGGATTTACTAAAGGAGTAGAATATAATAACTTTCCAAAAATAATATTTACATATAAATAAGGAGCAGCTGCATTCACATTGAATAGCCAATTATGTTCCAGGAAAATAAAAATACAAATATTTTTGCTAGCACATGATCACATGGCTGACATGATCACAGTTTTGCCATATTTACTAAACTTGGTAAACCTTGCTATATGGACAGCTGCCTTTCTCTTTTTAGAAAAAGAACCCTTTTATTTACCTTAATACGATCAATCATTTGAAATAAGCACTGGGAAACCTTTAGGGAAACATGCTCAAATTGTTCTGTTTTAATTATTATTTTTTTTTGGAAAGGTGAAGAGATAATTTCCATGAAATTCCAACATTAAGCAGTACTAGACATAAGTCATTCCCTATAATATCTTTATTATTATATTTGATCTTCATTGTAATTTATTCATTTATATTATAATTTCTCTGCATTGTATGTTCAACAGTTATGCTAAATGTTTATACTTCTGAATTGTATGTATAATATAGTATATGTACTAGTAATATAGCTTCCATTTATGTCAGGAAGTTTAATCTATGTGCATATGATTATACTGTAGTTTTTTTTTTTTTTTGTGAATAGATACATATGGTAGATGCATTAACAGTGTAGAAGGTTTATGTAGAAAATGTTTTTCTGCATATACTTTGGACTTCCATAAATTACTCTTAGAAATATGTAAGAGAAAAAAGCAAAACACGTTGTGCTTTTATCAAGATGATTTTCTATGTTTCCATTTTGTCAGTTGGTATATATGCAGCAACAAGTTCTTTGCATAGAGCATTTTATGTCATCTAGGGAGAAGGATGCAGTGGAACACAAACAAGGCAAAATGTTATATCGCATCCTTTGATGATAACTAACATTTAAGATTACTATTATTTTAAAAATGAATTAAAGTAATGTAAAAAAATCATAATTGATTCATTTTAAATTACAATAAGTTTCTATAAATACTGTATATGATTATAAATTGTATAATTTCCTTATTATTTTATGTCAATTTAAGTCATTCAGATATGAATTTACCACCATTTGGTGTCCGAGTGTATGGTACATTAAAGGCCATCTCTCGCTGTTGTGTAAAAAAGGTCCTTTCAACCTTACAGTCTTGTCCCTTTCTGTCTGATAACCTTTTGCAATAACAAGAACCTTATAATGAAATTTAGATTTTTGTTGGTGATAACACCCTTTGTCTATAATGAACTACTTTGTTTGACCGTATCGTTTTACTATCACCTGTGAAAACTTAAATGAACATTTAATAAAATAGAAATAGAAATGTAAATCTCAGTGATAAAAATAAAAATATTTTTAAAGTCACATTTAGTACAGTTGAAACCAATACAATGGATCTATATTTTCAGTTACTAAAAAGTGCAAAATAATAAAATCAAAATAGAAATTCTTTAGTTAAAATCAATTGCTTAAATTCTAATTGCCCTTGTTATAATATGTGTATAAGACTTGTCATTGTTATATATTGATTTATAACATAATATAATTCTAACGTTACTGCATTTTGTTTAAACAATACATTCACTTTCAAGCGCTTACATTTGTATACAATATATATATATATTTTTATATACATATATTAACACACTCACACAAAATGTATATTGAATACAAACATGTTACCAATAATTAGCATTGCAATTATAACATTCAAATTTAAATACAAATGTAACCTTCCTACCTGTCTATCTGGAGATCTGAATAACTATTTGTAGCTGGTCCTTGCTATCATTGTACCCAGCACTGGACCTGGCTGTGTTTTAAATAGAGTCACGCCGGGCATTTAGCCACATGTGGGTTTCCTTAATAAGGAGTAAAATTTCAGTCCTGTCATCTCTATTTCCATGTTATGGAATCTGCTATATGCTTATTACATTGCTAATTATTCTATGCTCGGCTGCTGATTTAATCCCTGCCTTTGTTGTACAAGATTTTATGTGTTAAACATTTCCAGTATGAAACACTTCACAAATATGGCTCCACGTCCAAGCTGTTTTCAGTGTGATAATGGTTTCTGTTCTACGTAAATGCTAGAGATATGGAAACTGATTGATATGGCACAAATAATTCGTTGCATATGCAAGACCAGAAAATCTTAGAAAGCTTAACTATGAAAAGTTGTATCACTTACAGTTACTAAAATAGGTAGTATTTGTGTTCTCTAAAAAAAAAAAACATTGCTACTTAAAAATACAATACGCCAATAAAAGTAAATAATTAATTAACCACTTAAGACCCGGACCAATATGCTGCCAAATGACCAAAGGGGTTTTTGCGATTCGGCACTGCGTCGCTTTAACAGACAATTGCGCGGTCGTGCGACGTGGCTCCCAAACAAAGTTCGCGTCCTTTTCTTCTCACAAATAGAGCTTTCTTTTGGTGGTATTTGATCGCCTCTACGATTTTTATTTTTTGCGCTATATACAAAAATAGAGCACCATTTTTGAAAAAAAAAACAATATTTTTTACTTTTTGTTATAAGAAAAATCAAATAAACTAAATTTTAGTCAAACATTTAGGCCAAAATTTATTTAGCCACATGTCTTTAGTAAAAAAAAAATCGCAATAAAAAAAAAATTAGCTACCTAGCGGGAACAGCGACACTAATACAGCGATCAGAAAAATTATCGCTTAGTGACGCTGGCAATAGGGAGTGAAAGGGTTAACTAGGGCAGTGATCAAGGTGTTAAAACTTTATTAGGGGGGGGTACAGGGCTACCCTGAACCTAACACTAACTGACTTTTACACTGCCTGTCACACTGACACTAAATACAGTAATCATACATGTATGATTACTGCATTCAGTGACACTGTGACAGGGGGAGGGGGGGGGGCGATCGTGGGGGTTAAATGTGTGTTTTGTGTAGTGTAGGTGCAGTGTAGTGTTGTGCAGACTTACTTGTGTTGTGATCTCTCCTCAGCGGTGGTTGAAAAAAAACGCAGAGGGAGAGATCACGTCGCTTCCTCCTTCCTGTGTTTACACAGGAGGAGGAAGTGCACTGCAGGGGGAGCGCGCGCATTGGCTGGGAGCGATCCGGAGGGGGCGGACAAAAACGAATAGCCGCCCCCTCTTGTCGGATCACTCCTGCATCCGCGCGGACCGCCGCATGTACGGGGGGGGTCCCCCCAAGGCACCAACCTATATATACGTTGATGTGCCTGTCTGTGCCATTCTGCCGACGTAAATGTACATGCGGCGGTCCTTAAGTGGTTAAAAACATTAAAAAAAAAAGTAAAGAAATTAATAGCTTATGCATTTCTACAATAGGTAGTATTTGTCTTCTCTAATTTTATTTTTAAATAGTACTTTGATACACATGTGTTCTGATAAAAAAAATGTCGTTGGTACCTAAAAAGTACAATACACCAATAAAAGTAAATAATTAATTAAGAACATTTAAAAACAAAGTAAAAAAATGTATAGCTTATGCATTAATTTCTATAAAATATGTTTCTAAAATATATATATTTTAGAAACATAGAAGAGTGACAGCCTTAAAAGACCACAGTCTGCCCATGATTTCGTTATAGCTTTTTTTTTAAATACAAAGAAAAATGTGTTGTTTTAATAATCTAAATCCACAATATCACAAATGTTGCCCGTCCAAACACCTTTTTTTTATGTATTTACTTGTATCCAATATTTATTCACAAACTTAATTTGTTTAAATGTTCTATTTAGTTAAAGGGAACAAGAGGAAGATGTTAGGGAACCTAAATTCTATAACTTTATTAAGCAAAGAAAAACAGTAATAGTATAATTATGACATGTACTTTTTAAATTTTGTATGTTTTAATCAGGTCATAAATAAAACAAACAAAAAAAAGTTAATTTATAATTAAATACATATTTCTGATTAGTTATACCGTATAAACATATTTTAATTCTATTTTTTTAATGAGATTTAATGAGAACTTCACAGTCACAGTCTGTATTGTCACGGTAGGGAAGAGTTCAAAAATAACTGACAAGTTAAAAAAGTTTTATACTTACTTAGGTCCTCGAGTATATGACCCGTCTCCACCTGGTAATAGTTCGTAATCCTGGTGTTAAAGCCATCCTGATGTTTGGTAGAATATAAGTTACACTGACACTTTTATTTCCCCAGGAAGAATCCTCCTAGTCCATTTTCTTTGCTTTGCAGGCTTATACATGCCAGAGGCCGGAACTTGTACGAGCTGTTCTTCTTGAGGAACAGAGATGGAAAAAGTCTGATTTGGAAGAGCTTACAAGCATTCAGTGAAGTAAAACTAATTCTCAAATAGGGTTAAGTATGGTATGTCAATAGATGTGAGATGAAGTACCGGTATCTGTTAATATGCATTGGTTCCCTGCTCCCTATTATTGGATCGTCTTTCAAAACAAAATTATTTTCCTATCATTGTAAAACATTTTCATATTTTTTTTCTGACCACAGGATGGGCTGTGTCATATGCATCACTTCTCACATCATCGTCAATGCATACCCTGAGCTCACATCTGACTTGGTGGACTGCAAAAACAAGGCAGATTAACAGAGAACAGATGCTAATCTCAACTACAAAGTAAGGAGAAAAGTGAATTAAACTGGGGACAAGGTGAGAATGATAAGAGGTAAAGTTAATTTAATTGTGTCACTGCTGCTTTTTGAACTCAAGATGTTGTGGCAGGGCAGACATAACCCAATGTGTTCACAAATAAGGTGGTTATACACAGCTCAGTGAAAGCTTTTGAAATGGATACGAGGATGGCTCATGAAGGCTGGCCCATGCTCAAACTAAAGTTGAACCCTGGTCAAAATAACTTTTTACTTTTGGATAGAAGGTTTGAAATACCTCTCATGGTTTTTATTGCTGGATAAGAAGGTATGTGGTCTTATTTTTGTGGGTCCTGGTGGGGTGTCTTGTCTAAAGGACAACATTTCCAGGGACATATCTATTGCCTTGTCTACCTAAAGGATCTTCCATAAGGTAACCAAACAGAGTTCTAAATTTCAGTTATGGTTTAGATATTTTCTTCTTTCTTTTTCCTTTTTTTCTGTGGAATTAAAGCAGCACCTGATATGCCACCTTACTCTATCCTTTATCTCATAGCATGAAGATATCTGCTTTGGAGGTCTTTTATCCATATATGACCTGACTCACTGTCTCAGAAGGTGTCCCAACCAGCTGGCTTCTTCTCAGATCCTCATAGCCTCATCTATCAATGTAAGACCCTCCATTGGTTGCCATCTTATCCTTGTTTGTATATAGCACACCTGTGTTAAACACAGTGGGCCAGATTCAGATACAATTACATTGGCGCAGAGTATCAGAGATACACTACGCCGCCGTATTTTTACCTGGCTCTACGACAAATTCATGAAGATTTTGGCCCGTAAGGTACGGCGGCGTAGTGTATTTCTCGCGGCGGAATCGAAATACGCGATTAGGGGGCGTGAAGCATTTAAATTAGGCGCGTCCCCACGGCGATCGAACTGCGCATGCTCCTTTCAGAAATTTCCCGCCGTGCATTGCGCGAAATAACGTCGATACGTCATTTGTTGTTTGAGTAGCGTCGTGTACGTACATTCCTATTCCCGGACGACTTACGTAAAAAAAAAAAAAAAGTTGAAATTCGACGCAGGAACAACGGCCATACTTAACATGGGCTGTCTAATATTAGACCGGATAAAAGCTGAAATACGTGGCAAAAAGATGACTACAGATGCCGTAAGAGATTGCGGATGACGCTCGTAACTTCGTGGATCGTCGGAAAAAGCTCATTTGCATACACCGACACGGAAAATGACGGGAACTCCACCCAGCGGCCGCAAATTTATTGCAGCGTAGATCCAAAGGCGTACGAACACGTAAGCCAGTCGGATTGAAGCCCGAAGCCGTCGTTTCATGGTTTGAGGATTCAGACTAATGAAACAACGCGCGTAATTTGAAAGTACTCTGGTCTAACGCGAGATAGACCGGAGTAAGGGCTCTGTGAATCTGGCCCAGTGTCTCTTTGACATAGGAACAATTAGTGAAGCACTGTTTATTACTTATACCTTTAGAGTTTCTTATACTAGACCAATATCATTTAAGCTGCTCGTTTTTGGCCTTAATGGGAGTATTCAGCGGGTGGGCCCCGTGGCTTTCGCCTCCCTCTGGTAGATGAATTGTTCATGGTGGTGTCATCAGTAACTATCCCTGGTTTTATTATGCAGCGGCTGATATCCTTTCATATATCTCCATTGTTTTTATTTATCAATTTTAGATCCCCCTCTAGGGCATTCTATTTTTGTAAGATCACTATGTACTGTATATATGTTGATGATATACTTATGTTTACATCTATATTGTAGGTAGTGTTTTAATGAAACAGACACCTCTGAAGAAGAGTCCTCGAATCGTGTCAGAGGGTCTTCATCCATATCACCTTTGGACTGCTCCCTTATAATTGGTGTATTTTTATCTAGTTTGTATATATATATATATATATATATATATATACAGTATATATCAATCACTGAGCACAATATGTAATCTAGGATGCTTTTTCACAATTCGTACCAATAAATGAGCAAAACCTTTTATTGGTTATACTCTTCAGTTTGTGCCTTTATAGTCCTATTCCCAAGAGGGGTATTTGTACTATGTTTCCACGTACAGTACCAGGTCCATAGCTCAGCTTTTGTATCAGTAGGACTAAAAGAGCATGGAGGAAAGTGCCATGCAAGTTTACACGTCTAGGTTTTCACTGCCATTTGCATCCCTGATATATCACCAAGACAGGAAGCTAGAGCATTTATCTACAATGGGAATACAGCAATTAAAACCTGACATGTCCACGTTATGGGGTACAAGAAATGCATAGAACTAGCGATCTTTATTACAAAAAGGCTACAAACATATGGTTGACTGGAAAAACCTTTTTAATGGCTGCTGAATACACGATATTACCAAAAGTATTGGGACATCTGCCTTTACACGCACATAAACTTTAATGGCATCCCAGTCTTAGTCCGTTGGGTTCAATATCGAGTTGGCCCACCCTTTGCAGCTATGAGAGCTTCAATATTTCTGGGAAGGCTGTCCACAAGGTTTAGGAGTGTGTCTATGGGAATGGTTGACCATACTTCCAGAAGCGCATTTGTTAGGTCAGGCACTGATGTTGGCCGAGAAGGCTGGCTTGCAGTCTTCGCTCTAATTCATCACAAAGGAGTTCTATCGGGTTGAGGTTAGGACTCTGTGCAGGTCAATCAAGTTCCTCCACCCCAAACTTGCTCATCTATGTCTTTATGGTGGTTTCTAAGGCTGGGATACCAATAAAGTTAATGTGTGTGTAAAGGCAGGTGTCCCAATACTTTTGGTAATGTAGTGTATGTACACCAAGTTTTCTCAAGGCATTCATTTCACAAAATAAAAAATAAAATAATACACGTCCTGTATTTTTAGACATAAGAAGCTGCTTTTTAACTATTTGTTGCAGGGGTGTGAATATATATAGATGTTTCCCTGACTATTTACACTCTATTATGCCGCGTACACACGACCGTTTTTCATGATGTGAAAAATATAATTTTTTAAAATGGTGATTAAAAAAGATCGTGTGTAGGCTCCAGAGCAGTTTTCTTGACGTGAAAAAGGGCATTTAAAATTTTGAACATGCTCTAATTTTTCTCGTCGTTTTTCACGCAGATGGAGCATACACACAGCTGGGATTCCCGCCCAAAGTTCCATGGCAGTTTTCCTGCCGGGTTCTCGGCTTTCCCCTCGGTTTTCTCGGCGGACTTTTTACCGCCGAGAAAAACTAGCGTGTGTACAGGGCTTAAGAAATCAGTAATGTTCATTATCTAGGCCTAAAGTCAATTGAATTGCTGGTAAACGAGAGCTCCCAGCTGTTTCATTCTAATTGTAGCTAAATCAGCCAAGGATTCCTTTCATCTATACTAGACCCTTATCCTAGATGAGTGTCTAATATAGATGTTAATGGGTTACTGCATGCAAAAACACCTAAGATTTGTTTATTTGGCCGAGAGTCATTACCCAAACAGGTAGCAGATTTTGCTAAAGGCATGTTTCTTGTTTTGTGCTATATGATCATGTGCAGCACTGTTAAATGGGCTTCTTTAGTGGTAAAAGGTTAACTGCCTAGTCAATGTTTTATGACCACACAAATGACTTGGGGTTTTCACTAAAAATACATACCAGACCCTTATCCTTGATGAGAGATTGGTATGGTTCTTGTTTTGTGCTATGGAATAATATGCAAGATTGCTGAATGGGTTTCTTTTGTGGTAAAGGGTTTACTGCCTAGTCAATGTTTTATGACTATCACCAATAAAAACAGAAGTCGGTCTGATTTATGACAACTGTAGAAAAGGTATCCACAATGCATACAGCAGCTATAACGATATCTAATCCTGAAGCTTTATTAAGCCTGAAAGAACCATATATTGTAAATTGTCTCTAGCATTTTTTTTTGTCAAAGCCGGTTGTTACCACTTGTTGCATCCCCATGTATGAATTCACTAGCATTGTTCATTTCTACAAAATAGGAATTTACAACTTTGCTTAATCATTTAAATTATATGATGCAAAAAAAAAAAATGATAAAAAAAATGAAGAAAAAACAGAACTGAAAGCTGTGCCCACATTATAGGACAAAGGACCAGTCACCAGAATTGCCCACAGTCTACCTGCAGCTGATTTTCCCTATTGCTAGTTTACCATGTTTTGCTCTGTATTTAATCCCTGCGTGGAGGTGGCCATCTTGGCTGAGGCAGGATACATTTACGTATCAGGAAGTACACTGTAATATTCAGGAATTCCAGACAAAGGATAATAATTCCAGGGTACTGCTTATTCATTATTAACAATATCTCTTTTAAATACAGACTTAAAAATATATGCTAAGATACTCACAAATAGACTGGCCAAAATAACCCCTTCTTTTGTCAAACCAGACCAAGTGGAATTCCTTAAAGGGAGACAGGCCCCTGATGGCACACGAAGACTGTTTAATCTTTTGAAAATTGTGAAATATAGGAAAACGCACACAGTGATCCTGATACTAGATGCTGAAAAGACCTTTGATAGGGTGCATTGGGAAATCTCAGTGCAACTCTTCAAAAATGTGGGCTTCAAGGATTTATACTCTCAGCGGTATCCACATTGTATACTAAACCCTCATTTACAGTATTTCCGTAAAACACCATATCTGATAAGTTCTATATCACAAATGGAACCTGCTAAGGATGCCCGTCACCCCCTCTCATATTTTCGCTTATGATGAAGTTCCTGTTGGATAACAGGATAGGGTTGATTGCGGACGATTTAGTCCTCACTCTTACCATTCTAGCTTCTTCCTTGACCAAATTGCATTCACTTATACAAGAATATGGTTCAGTGTCATACTACAAAATCAATGTCACTAAGTCATGTATATTACCTATTAATGTTACAAAAAACAAATAGACTTAAACAAAAATTTCCTTTCCATTGGGTGACTAAAACTATCCTATATTTGGGAGTTAACCTATGATCATTTCCCACATTCTCTACCTATAAAGCTAATATTCCCAAACTACTAGACATTATAAAGAACCACTTAAAGCATATCTCAAAAGTGTCCAGTGAGCAAAACAAAAGTGTAAAGGGAACAAAACTAAAGTGTACGATGAGCAAAACAAAAGTGTCCCGTAAGCAAAACAAAAATGTCCAGGGAGCAAAACAAAAGTGTCAAGGGAGCAAAACAAATTTGTCCCGTGAGCAAAACAAAAGTGTCCCGGGAGCAAAAAAAAAATGTCCAGTGAGCAAAACAAAAGTGTCCAGGGAGCAAAACAAAAATGTTCAGGGAGCAAAACAAAAGTGTTAAGGGAGCAAAACAAAAGTGTCCCGTGACCAACACAAAAGTGTCCTGTTTTGCACCCAGGTCACTTTTGTTTTGCTCTCTTGACACTCTTGATTTGCTCCAGGGACACTTGATTTGCTCCCTGGACATTTTTGTTTTGCTCAGAGGACACTTTTGTTTTGCTCCCTGGACACTTTTGATTTGCTCCCGGGACACTTTTGCTTTGCTCCCAGGACACTTTTGTTTTGGTCACGGGACACTTTTGTCTTGCTCCCGAGACAACTTTTTTATGCTCCGGGGACACTTTTGTTTTGTGTTAAGGGAGCAAAACAAAAGTGTCCTGGGAGCAAAACAAAAGTGTCCAGGGAGCAAAAGAAAGGTGTCCCGGGAGCAAAACAAAAGACAAAACACAAATGTCCAGGTAAAAAAAAAAGAGCAAAACAAAAGAGTCAAGGGAGCAAAACAAAAAAAACATCAAACAAAAAAGTATCCCGGGAACAAAACAAAGGCAAAACAAAAGTGTCCCGGGAACAAAACAAAAGTGGGAGCAAATCAAAAGTGTCCCGGGAGCAAAAAAAATGGTCCCTGGAGAAAAACAAAAGTGTCCAGTGAGCAAAACAAAAGTGTCAAGAGAGCAAAACAAAAGTGTCCCGGGAGCAAAACAAAAGTGTCCCGGGAGCAAAACAAAAGTGTCCTGGGAGCAAATCAAAAGTGTCCCGGGAGCAAAACAAAAGTGTCCCGGGAGCAAAACAAAAGTGTCCTGGGAGCAAATCAAAAGTGTCCCGGGAGCAAAAAAAAGGGTCCCTGGATAAAAACAAAAGTGTCCAGTGAGCAAAACAAAAGTGTCCCGGGAGCAAAACAAAAGTGTCCCAGGAGCAACACAAGAAGTGTGCCGGGAGCAAAACAAAAGCATCCCGGGAGCAAAACAAGAATGTCCAGGGAGCAAAATAAAAAGTGTCCCGGGAGCTAAACAAAAGTGTCCTGGGAGCAAAACAAAAGTTTCCTGGGAGCAAAACAAAAGTGTCCAGGGAGCAAAACAAAAGTGTCCCGGGAGCAAAAAAAGGAGAATCAAAAGTGTGCTGGGAGCAAAACAAAAGCATCCCGGGAGCAAAACAAAAGCATCCCAGGAGCAAAACAAGAATGTCCAGGGAGCAAAACAAAAGTGTCCCGGGAGCTAAACAAAAGTGTCCCGGGAGCTAAACAAAAGTGTCCTGGGAGCAAAACAAAAGTGTCCTGGGAGCAAAACAAAAGTGTCCTGGGAGCAAAACAAAAGTGTCCAGGGAGAAAAACTAAAGTGTCCGAGGAGCAAATCAAAAGTGTGCCGGGAGAAAAACAAAAGCATCCCGGGAGCAAAACAAGAATGTCCGGGAGCAAAACAAAAGTGTCCTGGGAGCAAATCAAAAGTGTCCCGGGAGCAAAAAAAGGGTCCCTGGAGAAAAATAAAAGTGTCCAGTGAGCAAAACAAAAGTGTAAAGGGAACAAAACTAAAGTGTACGGTGAGCAAAACAAAAGTGTCCCGTAAGCAAAACAAAAATGTCCAGGGAGCAAAACAAAAGTGTCAAGGGAGCAAAACAAAATTGTCCCGTGAGCAAAACAAAAGTGTCCAGTGAGCAAAACAAAAGTGTCCAGGGAGCAAAACAAAAATGTTCAGGGAGCAAAACAAAAGTGTACAGTGAGCAAAAGAAAACTGTCAAGGTAGCAAAACAAAAGTGTCCCGGGAGCAAAACAAAAGTGTCCTGGACCAAAACAAATGTGTCAAGGTAGCAAAACAAAAGTGTCCTGGGAGCAAAACAAAAGTGTCCCGGGAGCAAATTAAAAGTGTCCTGGGAGCAAAACAAAAGTGTCATGGGAGAAAAACAAAAGTGTCATGGGAGCAAAACAAAAGTGTCCTGGGAGCAAAACTAAGTGTCCCGGGAGCAAAAGAAAGGTGTCCCGGGAGCAAAACAAAATAGTCAAAGGAGCAAAACAAAAGTGTCAAAGGAGCAAAACAAAAGTGTCCCGGGAACAAAACAAAGGTGTCCTGGGAGCAAATCAAAAGTGTCCCGGGAGCAAAAAAAAGTGTCCCTGGAGAAAAACAAAAGTGTCCAGTGAGCAAAAGAAAACTGTCAAGGTAGCAAAACAAAAGTGTCCCGGAAGCAAAACAAAAGTGTCCCTGGACAAAACAAATGTGTCAAGGTAGCAAAACAAAAGTGTCCCAGGAGCAAATTAAAAGTGTCCAGAGAGCAAAAACAAAAGTGTCCAGGGAACAAAACAAAAGTGTCCCGGGAGCAAAACAAAAGTGTCAAGGGAGAAAAACAAAAGTGTCAATGGAGCAAAACAAAAGTGTCAATGGAGCAAAACAAAAGTGTCAAGGGAGCAAAACAAAAGTGTCCCTGGAGAAAAAAACAAAAGTGTCCAGTGAGCAAAACAAAACTGTCAAGGGAGCAAAACAAAAGTGTCCCGGGACCAAAAACAAAAGTGTCCCGGGAGCAAAACAAAAGTGTCAAGGGAGAAAAACAAAAGTGTCAAGGGAGCAAAACAAAAGTGTCATGGGAGCAAAATAAAGTGTCCCGGGATCAAAAGAAAAGTGTCTTGGGAGCAAAAGAAAAGTGTCCCGGGAGCAAAATAAAAGTGTCCCGGGAGCAAAACAAAAATGTCCCGGGAGCAAAACAAAAGTGTCTTGGGAGCAAAACAAAAGTGTCCCGGGAGCAAAACAAAAGTGTCCAGGGAGAAAAACAAAAGTGTCAAGGGAGCAAAACAAAATTGTCCGGGAGCAAAACAAAAGTGTCCCGGGAGCAAAACAAAAGTGTCCCGGGAGCAAAACAAAAGTGTCCCGGGAGCAAAACAAAAGTGTCAAGGGAGCAAAACAAAAATGTCCCGGTTGTAACGAAAAGTGTCCCTGGAGAAAAAGTGTCTAGTTAGCAAAACAAAACTGTGAAGGGAGCAAGACAAAAATGTCCCGGGAGCAAAACAAAAGTGTCCCGAGAGCAAAATAAAAGTGTCCAGGGAGCAAAACAAAAGTGTCCTGGGAGCAAAACAGAAGTGTCAAGGGAGCAAAAAAAAAGTGTCCCGTTAGAAAAAAAAAATTGTCCCGGGACACTTTTGTTTTGTTCCCTTGACACTTTTGTTTTGCTCCCGGGACACATTTGTTTTGCTACCAGGACACTTTTGTTTTGCTCCCCGGACACTTTTGTTTTGCTCCCGGGACACATTTGTTTTGCTACCGGGACACTTTTGTTTTGCTCCCTGGAAATTTTTGTTTTGCTGCCTTGACACTTTTGTTTTGCTCCCTGGACACTTTTGTTTTGCTCACGGTACACTTTTGTTTTGCTCGCAAGCAAAAATGTCCAGGGACCAAAACAAAAATGTCCAGGGAGCACAACAAAAGTGTTCCGGGAGCAAAACAAAAATTGTCCAGGGAGCAAAACAAAAGTGTCCCGGGAGCAAAACAAAAGCGTCCCAGGAGGACACTTATGTTTTGCTCAGGGACACTTGTCTTGCTCCCTGGAAATTTTTGTTTTGCTCCCTTGACACTTTTTTTGTTTTGCTCCCGGAACACTTTTTTTTGCTCCCGGAACACTTTTGTTTTGCTCCCTGGACACTTTTGTTTTGCTCACGGTACACTTTTGTTTTGCTCGCGAGCAAAAATCTCCAGGGACCACAACAAAAATGTCCAGGGAGCAAAACATAAGTGTCCGGGAGCAAAACAAAGGTGTCCCGGGAGCAAAACAAAAGCGCCCCGGGAGCAAAACAAAATGTCCAGCGCAATTGTTTGTAGCCTAAATACTGAAATTTGCACCTAAAAATTTAATTTTGTAACTTTTGTGAAATGCCAGTAAAAACGTGGCTGCGCCAGTAAATTTCAATTAGTGTTTGCTCACGAATATTCGCATTACGAATATTCGCTACGAATATTGCATATTCGAGTATTCGCGAATATCTCGAATATCGCGGCGAATATTCGTTATTTCGAATATTCGATATTTTTCAAATTTCGCAAAAAAATTCGCAATAAAATTCGCAATAGCGAAAATTCGCAATTTTTTTTTTTATCAAATATCACGAATATTCGATATTAACGAATATTCGCAACCGCATATGTGAAATTTCGCTTTTTTTTTATATAAAATATACCGAATATTCGTAAATATCGAATATTCGTGATATTTTATAAAAAAAAATAAAAAATCGCGAAATTTCACATTAGCGAAAATTCGCATTAGCGGAAATTCGCATTTGGGAAAATTCGCAATTTTTTTTTTTTTTTTTTTTTTTATAAAATATCACGAATATTCGCTATTAACGAATATTCGCGAATATTCTTCGAAATATTCGCGAAATATCGCGAAATCGAATATGGCGTATTCCGCTCATCACTAATTTCAATCTGGTAGGTTGGCAACACTGGCCGGAAGGTGCTCGACATTTACCTCGTCCCAGTTGTCTATTGCTCCTTACAGTTCGATCTTGCACTCCAGCAATTTGTTTGTCGGTTGGATGTTCTTTAGGACTCCTATGAGTTTTTTATCCTCTTCTCCTTCACTTTGTTGTGTTTGAGGAGATTCTTTGGGATCATACTTATTGGGCAATCCAGATTGAATGAATGTTTTTGGACTCCTTCATGCTGTGTAGGGATCTAAGGACCATGGCGGATGTCCTGGACCGATGGGCTGGTTTTCTCTTTTAGTTAATGCATGGACATAACTGCTGCTGTCCCCGAAGAAGATTATATTTGAATCCACATCGAAACGCTTGGATTTAGCAGCTTGGCACCTCCAGGAACTTGCATCCTTGTTCTTGGGGTTTATATGGAGTTATCATTATCATGGTTCATATGCTCATGCACTTTAATGTAACATTGTTTTTTCAAATTGCTTGCCACTCTTGTGGTTTATGTGTCTTTTTTCATTAGTTCTAATGTGTCTTTTGTAATAAATATATATATATTTTATACCTTTTTATATCTATTGCATTGCCTGCGAAATTCAGACAGTTGACAGATCCAAGGGTCCTTTCAAGAGGGTCATCCTCATCCAAAGTAAGTAGAGCTACTGTAAATGGTTAAATGTAAATCGTTCATGACTAAGCCTGTAAAATGATATCAAACTAACACAAAATGTTCAGACTTTTGCAAAAGCCTAGTTGTCACAGTTGTCCTAGTTATTTATGTCATATTGTAAGCTACTGGTTAGTGGTGCAATACCATTTAGCAGGATCATTGAATTATACATACAATCTGTCAATTTGTTCTTACTGACAAGTTTTGAGAGGAACCTGAGGTTAGCAACAGAGTTCCAAATATGCAAGACAGCGGGAGTCCAAACGAGAGATCCATCAATTTTAGTCAGAAATATTAAATAATTATAATAGCAGTTACAATACTCCAAATTACAAAGACAAAATATGTCAAACATGGTCAAACCATACAGAAGCAATACAACCTTTGTCCCAACAGAACGTCACAGATGCAGATAAACTGACCCTTGTAGTAAAATTAACACAGAGAGTCTGGAGCAGGTTATCAATCAAAAACAGGACTACTCCCAAGTATGACATGCATGCTGGTTTGTGCTGGGACTTCAGAGAGTAGTGGCAAAACAAAAGAAAATAAGGGAAAAGAAAATTAAAGCTTGCAATAATCGCTGACAGACATACCTAGCTGTGATAGTACCAACATCATTGGTAGACTTGAAATGTACACTATATTCATATGTCAGTAGTTTGCTTTTCCTGACTTATGACAGATCCAACTAAATAGACAGGGTAGACATACAGCACCTGAACCAACAACTGGTTTTCATCATAATGTATTAGATTAAGGCTCAATTGTTGGTGGTCTTGATGATGGAGTATTGGGTGAGACCTGCAACTTGCTTTTGGGAGAAGAGCAAAAGAATATTAGTCTGATACCAACAGCAAATTGCTTACTGGGTTTCCCCTCAATATTTACACATAGGTACCCTGGTTACCAACAACTGTGCCAGTATCATCTCTTTTCTGAGATTAAGGCCACGTACACACGAGGAGACATGTCCGCTGAAACTGGTCCGCAGACCAGTTTTTGCGGACATGTCCGATCGTGTGTACGGCCTAGCGGACAGGTTTCCAGCGGATAAAAGTTTCTAAGCATGCTTAGAAACTTGTCTGCTGGAAACCTGTCCCGTCGGACATGTCTGATGGTAAGTACGCCCAACCATCGGACCGAAATCCGTGCATGCGTCGAATTGATTGGACACATGCGTGGAAGCATAGATATTCCTTGTTTGAGCACGTCGGTGTCATCTACGTCACCGCGTTCTCTGTCCGCGGGGATTTTGGTCTAATGGTGTGTACACACATCAGACCAAAATATCCCTGGAGACATGTCCGATGAAAACGGTCCGCGGACCGATTTCATCGGACATGTCTCCTCGTGTGTACGCGGCCTTAGAGACTCCATTCAAACACCCTGCATGGTTCGCATTATTCGATTTTTCTCAGCCTTTCAAATGAAATATGGCCTACTATTACAGAGGTCTCTCTGTTACTATTCTGTCAACTAAAATTTCACAAAAGAATTGACCTAAACAAAATAAAAAAATGGATTTTGCAGGCAATGCAATAGATACAAAAAAGGCTTAAAAATATATATATATTTATTACAAAGACACAATACAAATAATGAAAAAAGACACAAAAAACACAAAAGTGGCAAGCAATTTGGAAAAAACAATGTTACATTAAAGTGAATGAGCGTATGAACCATGATAATGATAACTGCATATAAACCCCAAGAACAAGGATTTCAAGTTCCTGAAGGAGCCAAGCTGCTAAATCCAATGCGTTTCTAAAATGTGGATTCAAATATAATCTACTTCAGGGCCGGTTGGATGTTCTTTAGGACTCCTATGAGTTTTTTGTCCTCTTCTCCTTCACTTTGTTGTGTTTTAGGAGATTCTTTGGGATCATACTTATTGGGCAATCCAGATTGAATGAAAGTTTTTGGACTCCTTCATGCTGTGTGGGGATCTAAGGACCCTGGCGGATGTCCTGGACCGATGGGGCTGCTTTTAGTTAATGCATGGACATAACTGCTGCTGTCCCCGAAGAAGATTATATTTGAATCCACATCGAAACGCTTGGATTTAGCAGCTTGGCACCTCCAGGAACTTGCATCCTTGTTCTTGGGGTTTATATACAGTTATCATTATCATGGTTCATATGCTCATACACTTTAATGTAACATTGTTTTTTCCAAATTGCTTGCCACTCTTGTGGTTTTTGTGTCTTTTTTCATTAGTTCTATTGTGTCTTTTGTAATAAATATATATATATTTTTATACCTTTTTGTATCTATTGCATTGCCTGCAAAATCTCAATTTTTTTTAAATGAATTCTTTTGTCTATTCACGAGGGATGGTGGCAATTTACATGCCAGTCTATGGGAGTCTTCTTCATTCTTATGTCTGTGTACGATCGTGTGTGGGCTTCAAAGCATTTTTCGGGTTCTAATAAATGGCCCAAATTGTTTTCAAACATGCTCTATTTTTCACAACGTTTTTAACAATGACGTTTTTAAGGTTGTAAAAAAATGGTCGTGTGTGGGCTTTAAACGACGTAAAAAATCCGTGCAAGTTATGAGACGGGAGCGCTCGTTCTGGTAAAACTACCGTTCGTAATGGAGTAAGCACATTCATCACGCTGTAACAGACAGAAAAGCACTAACACAAAATCAGCTAAAGCAGCCCAAAGGGTGGCGTCATCCGAATGGAACTTCCCCTTTATAGTGCCGTTGTACGTGTTGTACGTCACGCGCGCTTTGCTAGAGGATTTTTCTCCACGATCGTGTGTAGGCAAGGCCGTTTTAATGATCGGGTTGAAAAAAAACTTTGTTTTATCTAGACCCTTAAAAAACGTCATTTTTTAGAACCCGAAAAACGGCCTTGTGTACGCGCCATCACAACTGGAATTCCACTTCCTAAAATCTCCAGCCCCATTACAAGTATTGCAGAGTGGATAAAGAGTAACTAATTAACATATTAGCCAACTAGTGTTGTTGTGGGGCTCCTATTCCTTCCCAGTCAGAAGCAGCTCATTAACCACTTAAGGACCACCTACTGCACATATACGTCGGCAGAATGGCACGGCTGGGCACATCAACGTATATATACGTTGATTTTAGTACCCAGCCGTGGGTCACGGGCGCGCGTCCGCGGCGCGCTCCCGTGACCTGGTCCGAAGCTCCAGGACCGGGACCGCGGGACTCACGGACCCAATCGCCGCTGCAGTGCGGCGATCCGTCCCTGGAGCTGAAGAACGGGGAGAGCCGTGTGAAAACTCGGCTTCCCCGTGCTTCTCTGTGGCCTCAGCATCGATCGCGTCATCGCTGTTATAGGGGGACGCGATCGATGATGTCACACCTACAGCCACACCCCCCTACAGTTGTAAACACACACACAGGGAACACTCAAAGTCACAGCGCCCCCTTTGGTTAACTCCCAAATTGCAACTGTCATTTCCACAGTAAACAATGCAATTTAAATGCATTTTTTGCTGTGAAAATGACAATTGTCCCAAAATGTGTCAAAATTGTCTGAAGTGTCCGCCATAATGTCGCAGTCATGAAAAAAATCGCTGATCGCCGCTAGTAGTAGTAAAAAAATTTTTTTTATAAAAATGCAATAAAACTATCCCTTATTTTGTAAACGCTATAAATTTTGCTAAAACCAACCGATAAACGCTTATTGCGATTTTTTTTACCAAAAATATGTAGAAGAATACGTATCGGCCTAAACTGAGGAAAAAAAATGTTTTTTTTTTTTTATATATTTTTGGGGGATATTTATTATAGCAAAAAGTAAAAAATATTGCATTTTTTTTTTAATTGTCGCTCTATTTTTGTTTATAGCGCAAAAAATAAAAAAACGCAGAGATGATCAAATACCACCAAAAGAAAGCTCTATTTGTGGGGAAAAAAGGACACCAATTTTGTTTGGGAGCCACGTCGCATGACCGCGCAATTGTCAGTTAAAACGAAACAGTGCCGAATCGCAAAAAGGGGCAAGGTCCTTTACCTGCATTTTGGTCCGGGTCTTAAGTGGTTAAGGAAGTCTGCCACATCTTGGTTCCCATCAAAGTGGCCACCAAATTTGTCAGATGGGGCAAGTGCAGTATTAAAAATTTAATTATCTTCATTTAGATTTTAAAAGTCCCCACTTTTTTTGAACTGTCCATTTACAATTATTGGGATGTGGTGCCGAAATATTACTTTGTTTAGGACATAATAGTAATATTATACATGCTGAAGACAGCAATTGCCACCCTGTGGATTGGGGCAAAAAGCAGTTTAATAAAAGAAAACTGAAAATAAAATACAAATAGTCAGTTTTACTGCTAGTATGTGAATAGCCCGGAG